>AIET01000233.1:0-35432 GCA_000292665.1 Helotiales sp. EF0021
TAACAGGAGCAGCTCTGCAGACGCTCGAGGGCCACTTAGACAATGTCAGTTCAGTCGCCTTCTCGCCCGACGGCAAGCAGGTAGTCTCTAGGTCCCTCTCTCAGACCGTCCGGCTCTGGGATGCGGTAACAGGAGCAGCTCTGCAGACGCCCGAGGGCCATTTATTCGATGTTAATTCAGTCGCCTTCTCGCGTAACGGCAAACTGCTGCCGCTTTTAAGTATATCAAGTTCTTGGATCGTAGAGGGCGGTGCAAAAATTCTCTGGCTGCCTTCTGATTATCGAGCTACTCGTATAGCTATTTGGAAAGGAAAAATCTTTTGGGTACAATCGTCAGGAAGGATTTTATTCATTCAGTTTAAAAAAGGGCCAAAGCTTATATAGTTGAACTAACTATAGTTTTAATATATATCTCTTTTTCTTTTCTCTCTATTTAATAGAGAGTTCTAGAAGAGCTTGTTAATTTATAGTAGGTAAAATTACCTCTTAATTTCTAGTATTTTCTAGTATCTTTATATTACGTAGTATAGATTCGAGCTATTCTCTTAGATTATATAACTACTTATAGAAAAGTCTAGAAGAAGGTTATACTTTACGTGAAACTTAGTATTATACTCGATATTAATTCTAGGACGTATATTATAGTCTTAGAATTAAAAGTCTACTTTCTAAGAATAATTTACTAGGACTTATAATCTGATACTGCTTTATATATTTGACTTGACTTTAACATTTGATTTATACTATAATTCCTAATATTTTGTATACCATTCTCTAGCATCGATTATAGCTTAATATCGTACTAGTATTATCCTTATTAAATCAAGTATATCTTTATATGTAATAGCCTCCTAAGCCTCAATTACAACTGCTCGAAGCTTGGAATATGACCGGTAGATTTTAGAATACTTTTCTTCTAGACAATCCTTGATTTTGTCCTATAGATTCTCAATAGGATTGAGATCTAGAGAGTTTGTAGGCCAGAAAATTGAGTATATCCCTTTTGAAGCTAGAAGTACTTTTGTCCCCTTTGAACCTTTGGTTCGACACAATCTTATGCAATACTTCGTCCGACCTTCTTGTAACCTTCTGCTTCTTGTATTTGCTAGGTTTTATCCAACTCTCGTCCGTCCAAAGGATTCGAAACCATTACTCTTCTGTCCAAGATAAATGGTCATATGCCTACTGTAGTCGAATGTTTACATGCTCTTGAGTTAGCTTAGGCCTTCGAAGTGCAGAATACTGTCCGAACCTTCCATTTTGAAAGCTGTAGCTATAGCATAGACTTTGCAGTCCCAACCAAAGATTGCGGGCATTTGAGACCAAGGAGTCATCCTATTCTTTCCATTTGCACACACCCAAGTAATAAGCTGCTTTCTCTCGGCAGGACTAAGCAAAGGACGTCGACTGGACCGCGTCTTTTGCGGTGTAAGACGGTGGCAGAGAGCATACTTGATTTAATCGTTCGAAACATGCGGTAGTTATAGAGCGATTTGGTCCTTTGTCCACCCTGCATTAAGAATAGAGTCTGAATTCGGAGTCGGTCGTCTCGAGTAATATTCTTGTATTTTCTTAGTGCTTTAGGAGTAGGAATCGAGTATTCGGATGTTTGGGACTTATTGATCGAGTGTATCTTCATAGAAAGTGAGTGAGCAGTGACAAAAGCAGCATGCGGGGAGCATGAAATTTATTGGTGAAAGACCCTAGCTCATTGGACCTGCTAGAAGCACACCAACCCTCAGGGGGGTGGACTTATTTACCCTCGGAGAGAGGTACATACGTGTGGCACGTGCGGTGCTACTGTATAAATCTTCACGCTATATCCGCTATAAAATTGCTAGTGATCTTCTGTATAGACAAGAGACCTGAGAGCTGAGCTAAGATGCTTTTATAAAATTTAGAGTTAGCTACGCTTGTGATACAGCCGTGAAAGAGGAAGTCTGTTACGCTATAAAAGGACACTATCTACAAACCAGGCGTAAGTGCGACGACGCGAAGGTGATCTTCTTTAGTCAAAGCCATATGGGTGTTCGGGAGTGGCCAGAGAACATAATTTCAAACTAATAATTAGAGACATTGCGTTATGTATAGATTTCAAGATGCTTGAAGTCAATGTACCTGTTAATTTTTCCGGCACGTAGGGTTTTCCGTCTCGCAGGGATGGACGTTAAGTTCGATGTTAGCGTAACTCGCTTAAATGAATGTTAACTTCACTTCTACAACACGACAGTAGCAGCACCTCAGGCTTCAAGCGCCAATGACTGTACATTTAATGCTTTCACGAGGTCAGAAGCCCTGAATTCAACCCGAAAAGCCGTGTTTGAATTCACGTGGAGAAACTCCAAGGCCTTCACCTGCTTCACGACCTTCAGACTTCCGACCCGAGACGCGACGTGCTGGAAGGAAACCCGCATAACCCAACACAAAAAGCCGTGCTGGAGTCCACCTTAAGACCTCCAACGCATCTTCCATTCCCTTCGCACAACCTTCAAGACCTTTAGGCTTCCGAATCCAGACGCGACGTGTTGAGATATACTGTTTGCAGTAGGCAGAGTTCAGTAATTCAACACAAAAAGCCGTCTTCAAACACACAAACTCTGACCAAACGACCCACTTGAACGCGCGTTCACAGAGATTGGATATGCAAAGAAACTTCTTGAACGACTCCATCAACACGTAAAGCACAGTAGCTCAAACTTCAAACTACTAAATGAATCTCATGGAAGCCATCTCTATCAAGAACGGACCTGATTATAGGGTCAAACAATATATGATCATGCACTATCACAACCCTGTTCATAGATCTTTTGGAGAAATCATCTTGACTCGTCTATATCTAGCATATTCCACTCAAGGTGGAGGGTTTTCTCATTTCCCTACTAGTGTGAGTGTCGGCTCGGCTCGGCAAAGGATACGCAATGGGAACAATACAATTAGAAGATCAAGGAGGTATCAGATTTGGTAGAGAAGAGGATGAGAGACGAGGTAAAGATAAAGATAAAGGAAGAGCCGACAGAGGTGTATAAGAAGTATATGGATGCTTTGGAATAACAAGAGAAGATGTGCTTGAAGATAGAGTTATTGGATATGGAGATTGATAATGGTCAGGTAGGTGACGACAAGGATGTGGTAGAGAAGGTGGAGAATCTGAAGAGTTTGTTTGATGTAATGAAGATTGAGTAGATATAACTCGGTCCTGGAAATAGTTCAAATATCCAGCCATTGCTATGTGCTGATTGCAGTACTTTGAGTTGCAGCACGTGACCTAAATCTCGACTTAGCCACACTGTAATGGGATTGAAATCATTGATAAGGTACGTGGATGATCATGGTGTATAATAAGGAGTTCAAAGCA
Organism: Helotiales sp. EF0021; assembly: GCA_000292665.1. Classification (NCBI taxonomy): domain Eukaryota; kingdom Fungi; phylum Ascomycota; class Leotiomycetes; order Helotiales; species Helotiales sp. EF0021. The sequence continues at coordinate 3,355 of AIET01000233.1, forward strand.
TCGCATGTTGGATTTTGAGAACATGCGGCCTCTATCTGTCTGAAAAAAGCACCACCAGCAATATCAAAGTTCCTGGAGGATTAGGACATTGGGCAGCTTAGAGTTGAGGTACGTGGAATGAAAGTATCGGTATGGAATGTAGTTGATCTAAAGGGCTAATCTCAATGTCCCAAGAGTTCAGGGAGATAATTCAGTCCATGGTAGTAGTTCTGTGTAGTCCTTCTTTTGGACATTGTGAGCTTGTGTTGCGAGACAACTTTATCGCAAACTTGATATAGAAGCTTGCCTTTGATTCGGCAGGAGAGTCGAGGTCCGAAGCTTGGAGATACTACTCGCTTCAATACTCTGAATCTTGCTACCACTTCGTCTGTAGAATCTCAACAGGGCCATCCATCGCCGTCTCTCGCAATGTCCAAAATGACTGAACCGCAACCATGGACTAATAGTGTCCCCGAGGTCCTAGAACATTGAAAGGAAACGAGCCTGATAGTTAGTAGAATAACTCTCTTTCATAATAATTCCTTAGCGTGGATTACTCCCCAACTGTCGGCTGCTAGAAGATCAATGTCCGACCTTTCTTGGGGCTTTGGTCTTGTTGGTATGATGCTTTTTTCAAGATAGCGGGAGCATCTTGTCGTCTCGCCATCCCTTACCATATCCTGAATGTTCTCTCATCCATCCCAAGGATACCACCGCCACGGCTTGACGTCTCCTTAACCACTCACCGCCAAGCAAAGCTAAACGTGCGTTTCACCTTGGCTCCCAGAGGCGCAAGCAAGCTTTCGTGGCTTGCTGTCCCAGACCCCGTTGACAGGGCCGCTGCCATGCAGTGCAGATCTGGTGGCTTGCTGCATATTCTGGGCTTGGAGGCTTGGTCTGGGGCGCGTGAGTGCGTAAGTGTGCGTAAGTGCGTGTATGTTCTTTTTCGGGACGGCCGAGTGAAGGATGAAAGCTGCCGTATGTCCCGAGGGCTGGATAGAGATGTAGGGGATAGTAATCTTATTGGATATACGAAAAGATCGTTTATGGAAGGAGGCATGAGGTACTGGAAAGTGAAGCTGTGGTATATTCGCCAGCGAGTGAGGAGAGAGAACGGCGCACGTGGGCGAGGCTGTCCGCGCAATAGAGGTGAGACAGGGCTGGAGGGAAGGCGGAATAGATAACAATGCGCTGCTTGATGACGATATCCACTTCTTGGATCCTACGGCCGCTTGGCTGGCTGGAAGCTTGATGTTTGACAGCTCTTGGAAATGTTCAAGCTTTGGTAGCTCGCATTGAGGCTATCCAATGCTGCTTGTACACAGACAGAGAAGAAGATTAATTGCGATATGAAGCACAAAGAGGTTGGATTGTAAGAATAGCCACGCTTGAAGCTATTCCAGTATTGAAGTCGTGAGATGGTGATGGAGTTGTTCTCACGATATTTATGATCCAAATTCTGATGAACGGAGCGGTACATCCACACGCCTCCAATTGCCGCATCTGGACCCTGGCCTGGGGTCTCCCTGGCCTGGTCTGGACAAGGATATGAAGACCCTAGCCGACCTCGCAGTAGCGTCCGAGCTCTCGCCTAATATCTGGGGTCCAGCCACCACACGTCTGAGAACGTGGTCGAATCTGACGCTCTGATTGGTTATTTCTAACGTCGTGTCCTCGAGACGATGGATTCTCGGCCGGATGCGATGAGCACGCCACGGTGCATATTTTGCTGGAGAGGCGGACAGACGGCGAGTGTGTGATGTGATGAGGATGAGGATGAGGATGTTATATCCGGTATGGAGTGCACATGAAAAGCTTCACCTGGAAGAGGCGTCGACGGTATCTTTGGGCGAGTTCTTGGCTGCGGGAGAGTTGGGAAAAAGTAACGAGACCTTGGAAAGGTTCAGGTTGATCTTATCTCCAGAGAACCAGTGACGTCGGCCGCACGCATCAAAGACCGCGAAGACTGGATCCGATGGTCAGTATCATTTGTCAAGTCTACCTCGACGGTCTCGGCCACCAGAAATAGAGATTCCTTTTTCCGTGGTGGACTGGAATATGCCATGCACCACGAACAAGTCAAGCCCGCTCAATTCGTGGAGGGTTTCGGCTTCGCGAAAGGTGATTCGATGGCGACTTTGTCTCCTGATACAGCATGAGGGGAATACTGTCCACAGAAAAATGCGCCTCACTTCTGTAAGCTCTTGAGTTTGCATTTGGCTTTGGTGGTGCAGGTGAAACAGATTTTGGGCTTTCTCGAAACAGGAAAATTGGTTGGAATAATTACGGAAGGTTCTTTGAAGTTGATACTATATGCTTCCATGAATACAAGTACAGGTAACAGCATACAGTACACGATCGTGGAAAGGAAAGGAGAACCATATCCGATGTCCACTTGCGGCAAGAGCGAACAACGGCAAGGGCTTCCTGCACGTCTGGATACTCGGCAGGGGTCATGCATGGTGAACCTTGATGGCGGACTCCACTTAAGAGGTATACCCCGCTACGCCTGATCAAGGATGGTCTTGCAGGTAAAAACCAACGCTCGAAAATGCTCGTATGCAGACTTGGAGGAGGGGTCTTTTTCGACTTCCGATACGAATATATCTCAGTTGAGAGGCTTCAAATTATATGCACTCCTGGCCGGCCGAATCTCATCCCTTATTTTGCGAATCCGACGCTTCCCACGACTCCGACTCCGACTCTAACTCCAAGGATTATACGTCCGGATGTTTCGCCTGCACTCTCTCGACCCGTGAGATCGGTTCCTCGAAACATGTGCTCTGCACCTTGACGTGAATATACCTGATCGAGTAAGTCTGACAGAAACATCCCAGACTTGCGTGGGGCTCACAAGTCTAGGGTCCGAATTGGGAAGCCGCCTCCCGCCACTCCAACCCTGCTTAGTGTCCTGCGCTACGCATACCACCTATATAGTTTGGCAGCTCCCACACAATCTTTTTCTGGTACGTCTCGCGGATCAATGACAACACGTCTCGAGCTTCACCCCACTTACCCGTCAAGCTCACGATCCTCGAGCATTAGACAACATGGCACAAAATCTCCTTCACCACCATCACCATGATCCCATCAACCAAGGTATGGTGAGCGTTCCTCACGGTCCGGAGACAGGCGACGACCATGATCATTACCCATACACACACGATCCAAGTCGCGAGAACGAGATCTTCGACTACCTCCTCCACCCAGATGATCTATACACCCCAGAAGGCGTCTACTGGGCAGATCTCCCTCTCGGACAACGACTCAAATTCGTTAATGGCGTCGACAATGCGGAAGCCAAAAAGGAATTGGGTCAGATCGGAGCCATGATGAAGAAGGATCCTTTGAGTCCAGTCGGATGGTACTTTAAGAATGCCGTTCTCCCAGGTGCTGGTCTTGGTCTCGAGGGGTATGTCTGAAGCTCTTTTGAGCAATTGCAGCAACTGACATCCTGCAAGATACGTCCTCTTCTCCATTGGTAACCTTACACCACTTTTCCAAGCCGTTTGGCCTCAATGCTGGAGCAAATACACCGTATGCAGTAAGCAATGGATTGACGCCGTCACATACCTCGAAGTCCTCGGTATAATTGTCGGTCAGATTATGGTTGGAATTATTGGTGACTCGTAAGTTCTCCATTCGACCAGATTGGGCGTTGCTAATATCTGGTAGTATCGGACGTCGTTGGGGTCTCATCCAGGATGCAATCATCATGTTCATCGGTCTCCTCATGTTGGTTGCTTCTTGGGGTACGACCTTGAATGGCTGGGTCATTTGCTATGCCTGGTCTCTCTTCTTCTATTCCGTCGGTGTTGGTGGTGAATACCCCATGACGGCCACCGCAGCCATGGAGAACGCGACTGGCTCTGGCCGTATCTCGACCAAGGACGATCGTCTGCACCGTGGCCGCAAGGTTACAATGGCCTTCTTGATGCAAGGTTGGGGTCAATTCTTCAACCAAGTCATCTTGATCATCCTTCTCCTCATCTTTCACCACTCCGGAAATCCACCATACTCCAACGTCTCTGCTCAATGGACCTACCGTGTCTCATTCGCTATCCCAGCCGTCGGAACCCTCTGGCTTGTCTACTACCGTACCTGGAAAATGCCTCTTGCATCTAAGCAACTCAATGCGATGAAGAAGAAGGCCAAGGTCACCGGTTATGATGTCCAGTCATTGAAAATGACCATCAAATACTTCGGTCCACGTCTCCTCGCCACTACCGGAGGCTGGTTCGCCAACGACGTCTTCTTTTACGGAAACAAGCTATTCCAATCCCAATTCATCAAGGTCCTCTCTCCTGAATCCGCTGCATCTGGTAATGTCATGACTGGATGGCTCTGGAACTTGGTCAATGTAGTTGTTCAGCTCTGCGGCTACTACCTTGCTTCATTCCTTATTGACAACAAGTTCTATGGCCGCAAATGGATGCAACAAGTTGGTTTCCTCATGGATTTCATCCTCTTCATTGTTCCTGCATTCCACTACAAGTACTACTCCAGCATTGACGGCATCAAGGCATTCCAAGCCATGTACTTCTTGTCTGGGTTTTTCAACCAATTCGGTCCCAACAGTGTTACTTTCCTCGTCGCGGCCGAAGTCTACCCCACCTCCATCCGTGCCACAGCGCACGGTATCTCTGCCGCAGCCGGAAAGCTCGGCGCCCTTCTCGCTGCCGTTGTCTACAACTATCTCTCTACCCAACAAAAATTCTACTTCGTCCCATGGTTTGGTCTCTTCGGCATGATTCTCACCTACTTGTTCCTTCCAGACACCACTGGTCTCGATCTCAAGGAACAAGAACGTAGATGGGTCTACCTCCGTGAAGGCCGCGCAGAAGAGTACCACGGTATCGCCATCCACCCCAAGCATCTCTCTGTGTGGGAGCGTATGCGTGGTGTTGGCAAGAACTACAACCCAGCACTCGACAAGCAACAGAAGATCCACGATATGCGAGCCGAGTGGGAAGAGAAGGAGGCTGAGAAGCACGCCAATCCTGAAGCCGACGTCTTCGAAGACGATTGGTCAGAGGATGTCCACAACTACTTCCGTGGTACCCGAGGTCACCAGAACAAACTTGCTCCTTCAAGTTCGGATGAGGGTTCGCATAATGAGAAGGGTCCTATCGACTCGCAGCACCCTCGTGCTATGCCTTGAGCAAGTGATGATTTGATGAGTTGCGATGTTTTTGATACCTCTAGATGCCGTTAAGCGTAGCATTATGATATGATTGTATTTGGCGGATATAGAGCGAGCGATATTGCATGATATAAAGCGTGGGTTTGGGTTTCTTGCAAAAATGCACTTATTGGCTATTGGCGTTACGATACAAAACACTGTGTCACGGGCTGGTCCGTCGCTGGATGTGAATAGATTGCCTAGATGGAAATTTTATTGATCATGAACATGAAAGTTGATGATCCCCACTTTTCAAGACTTTGATCTGGTGCTCGTATTATATCTGTCGTCGTCAAAATAAATGTGGCAATGGCTTTTTATCCCATACACCGTGTTGATGTGTGTAATGTCCGTTCCGAGAAATACTTACTTTGCTTCTTGAGAACACTCATTTCGGAACCGACATTGAGATTTAACAGCCACAGTATACAATAGCTCAAACTCAAACTCAAACCTGGATGTGGAGCTAGCGGTAATATGTATAGTGGATTCGATGGCTATGACAAGATTGGAATGGTACGTGACTGGATGTTAGACTTGATAATACATACTTTGTTTGCGTGACTTTCGAATTGGTCACCTTGTATCATATACTAGAATGAAAATCAAGGATGTGTCGAATGACCATTCCTAGCAAAGTTATTATAGTACTTGATAGACACTCGTTTACAACCCGAGATTGGAAATTGGAGATTTGAGATCTTGATGATTGATGATTGATGAAGGTTGTTGCGTACTTGAAGACTCTATCCCAATGGCAGACAAAGGTAAAGGTCCTGGTCTAGGTTTCTGTACAGTGGGGAGTATAGATGGCAGCATGCGAAGCTGGGATGGGAGTTGCGAAACGAACAACTTGGCATGAAGTCCAACATCCCCATCCTTATCCTAAACATATCCAGGAATCCGGCGATCTTATGACGCAGGATAGTTATTCAAGAGGTTGGGTTAGTTAGTAAGTGTGAATCTGCAATAATCATGATTTCTCATTCTTTGCCTCAAGAGCTATGTCCATAGACTTAGTCATCAGTCACTTAGACTTTCTTCCTTCAAGAAGCTTAGGCCTTTCTTGAACCAATTCTCTTTTTGCTCTTCTTTTTCTTCCTCTTCTTCCTCATCTGTTTCCTCTTCCTCAGTGTGCCCTTCGTACAAACTTCCCTCTTCCTCCGTTGTTTCCTCTGCTTCTTCACTTATTTTCTCTTCCTCCTCTGTGCCCACTTGTTGCTCTCCTTCGTCGTCCTCGTGGTCCAATTGGTACTGTGCAGACCCTGGTACATTCCTAGCACAGCGCCTTTTCCGTTCACCCTGTCTGCAATCCAAGTCTGGACTCTTGATCCTCTTCCTATGCTTCGGTATCTCCTGTAACCCCATGTTATTGAACGGTAGTATCTGTTTAAGACATGCCGGCATCTTAGGTTTCACGATCCCAATCCTTTTCCAGACACCCTCCGCTCTTCTCCAGGTATACTCTATCGTTTCCGGACCTGGCCACTTCCTGACATCGACTCGGTCCAGAAGTCTCCCCCAATCCTTTTCTTGGCATAACAACAAGTCTTCCCCCGTCTCTGGAATTTTGTCACCAACCGTGAAGAAACATGCCAACTCAAAATACGCGCGAGGCACATAATCAGTTGGTTTGAACCAGAGACATAATGCTATCCTGGTCCGCAACATATCGGAGTCAGCATACTCATGTTCCGGGAGCAGGTGCTCTAGAAACAACACGAAAGGGGAAATTCTCATCAAACAGTGAGACTCACCAAAGAATACATTCTATTCGATGCCAAGTCGACTTTGGGATGGTCCATGGTGTTTGTCCGTAGATGCTTGCGCCAAGGCCATTGTAGTGGTTGGCTGATATGCAAGGGTATTGCGACCTCACTGGTTCGTGAGTGAGGTGGGGACTGAATTTTGTGACTGTGAATATGTCTCGGAGGCGTTGTTCTCGAATAGAGTAGTCGAGGCAGGATTCGTGGACAAAGGGGGTGAGTGCTGTTGGTGGAATAAATTCTTGGTAGAAGTGTTCTGGTCCTTGTAATAAGCTTCCTGGGGTCAAGGGAGAATGATCCATACGTTGGTTTGCTGCTGGAGAGAGCGGTGGATGCATTTGATCACTGGGTCGGGCCCGGAAGGTTGATCCTCTACGACACCACATCCTTGCATATCGATATTGGAAGAAATGATGATTGTGTGCTGGATGTTGATGGGCGTTGATGAAAAGAATGCGTCGCGTTCTTATCATTCATTTTCTTATTGGGAAGCCGCCACCCTCGTTCCTTAAGAGGAAACCGAGTCTTGAATGGGAAAGAGCATCCTCGCCAAGGAAGAAGCGGATAGTGAGATAAAAAATGTGGTTAGTTGGAAAGCATACATGAAACTGACTACCAACGAGTTGGTATTTGATTCTAACATGTTGGCGATAGCTGAGTCAGGTCGAGGGAGTAGACTTGCTATTGCACGATCAGCTCCATTTCAGTTGACTTAACGTTTATAACCTAAGTAACAAGCATCTTTGGGCTGTCTGGTGTTGGCATAAAAGCAGGATTAGACAACACCATGTAATCTTCTACCCACGATATAAATTGGCCATCGTAGGTTGTAGTGGGAGGATTGTTGAGGTTGTCAGTAGAGTGGAACAGTGGTGGTAATCGATGACGACCAACTCAAATGTTCCAAGCCATCTGGGAAAGTGCTACTCCAGTAGCCAATTGTTCAAAAGAAGGAATTGGGAAGACACCATGTTACTTGCTTAGCCAAGTTCGTGAGTACAACAATCAGTAGTCCGGGGTGTACTTAAATGTGGCTCTGTTCGGTCAACAGACTTGATGAAGTCTGAGATGTTCACTTGCTACCAAGAATACCAAAAGAATCTGATGAGTCCCCTCGATTTGATGCACGCCTTCAGGGGAAAGCTCGTGGTTTTAGTCTGTCCTCGAAGCACCAACACACCTGGCACCAACCAGCCTAGTTGAAACGCAGGATGAAGAATGTCATGGCCAAGCGTCGACGAAGCGCCAATGAGACTTGTGTCAGCCTAGGTGCCCACTTGGGCAGTGAACAGTATCGAACCCTATCCACAACTCATCTTGGGAGACCTCGGAATCTCTCACCAGGGAGAGCTCGCAACAATAATCAAAGACATAGAAGAAGAAACTGAAAATCTCATATGTACGGGTATTCATCTCTTGTAAGCTATGCCTTCTCTGCCAAAGCCTTGGCCTTCTTTTCTTCCCCATCCGCATTCAACTTCTCATAATGTGCCACCAGCTGATCCATGTTCCTCGGTCCCTGCCCCGCAACAACATTGTATGGCGATCCAGTATTAAATATCCTGTGCACAAACAATCAGTATCCAGCATTGCCAGTGTCGACTGGAAGACATACTCAGGGAACCTTAAATCGACGTGCTTGCTACCGGGCGTGCTCTGGAACAAGTTTCGGTCGAAAGCGGCTTGCTCAATAGCAGCAGTATGTAAAGTATTTCGCGCCGCCCATCGTTCCTTGTAGTATGAGTAGCTATCGATGAATTTGGTGATGCCAGTAGGAGTCCCATCAGCGCCAGGTCGGGAGACAGCGTACACTCCGAGGGAGAGGGGAATCGCGGCAAGGACAACATAGAATTGTGTCTACACTGATCAGCACACTATTCAAGCTTCTGAAGACAAACTCACGCCTAGTGATTCATCCTTGGGTCCAGCGTGGTGGTGACCATGTTCCGTACTCGATCCTGCGAAGTGGTGTACCTCATCCCCCGTCTTTCCATGCTGAGCTGTCGAATATCGCTTTGTGACCCGCGATCCTGAAGCATGAAGCCTACTCGCACCTTGGACGGCCTTTCTCCGTAGCTGGAACATGTTGTCGTTGCTCAATGGCCTTGGAACTGTTCTCACTTGTAGTCGTGATGTTGAACCGGGAGCTTGCTCTGGTCCAGCTTAGTCAGCTGCATCGGCGAGTTATGGCAGAATCATAGTCTAAGCCGAATACGGATGTGTAATCATCTTCAACCACAAAATGCCCAAGGAGGGACTGGCCACTTGTCCTTAAAGATGGCTTCATCATTCCTCCCGCCATCGACCCAAACCTGGGAATTAGAGGACAGCGACGCCGATTCCGAAGACGACAACGAATCTCTCGCCTCTTTAGCAACAGACGACGGCCAAGACCATCCACCAGAAAAGATATTAGCACAACTCACTTCGAAGAACGGATTCATCTGGTATCTGGTTAAGTGGGAGGATTGTCCGGTCTTGAGATCTAGCTGGGAGGGCGAGGAGCTTTTTGCGAGCTGTCCGGAACTATTCGACAAGTGGCAGACTGAGAGGAAGAACCAGGCTGAAGGAAAGAGCAAGCCGCTTGATATTGCAGCATTCAACAAGGCAGTCTTGGAGCTGGAAACTGCTGAGAGGCAGAAGCGAATTCTTCGAAGGCTGAAGCGGAAACTCACTCGTGTCCTTTCAATTGTGACAGATTGAAGTCGACGTGGTCTCTCAAATCGGCTATAAGAACGCCTCTCCCTGTATTGGCATTTGAACACATGAAACATCATGGTCCGGTTATCAGTTCAAGCTTTGTTGGGTCTGGCATGGCTTACATTGCCTTTGATCGCTCAGGCAACGTCTGCGCCTCTAGTACCATCTCCGCCAGCAGATCACGACTTGATATGCTCCCCAGAAGACGTTACAGACTGTTACCCACGAGTTTTCAATCCAACGAAAGATTTCCAGACCATACGTGAAGGGCAGGACCTCCCACCTGGACTTCACATCAGAATGGATATTTATACTGGGACGAAGGAAGCTCGACTGAATATACCCATAGAGGGTGAAGAAGGAGCGGCTCTTGAAGCAGCGCTACACGATCTTCCGGTCGAGCGATCCATCGTGGTTGTGGACCAGCCGGCTTCTGAAGAAGACTCCAAACCCGCGATGCGAGACCAAGTTCCCATTAATCCACCAACCTATGAGGCAGCTGGCAAAGTCGCTCCTCCAACCCCTTCTGATAGCACCGACATGGGCACTTTTCAAAAAGCCCTCCTTTCTATCAAGATGGAGGCCCGCGCTTTCGATAGCGCGCTTGATGACTTGATGGAGTTATCTCACGATATCTACTACGGTCTCGAAATCGCCAAGGATGGTCCCGTTGTTGAGAAACTTATATGTCTGACCCTCGGATCTGGCTCGGAGAATATGCCGGCAAGAACAAATGGGAGGGATCATAAAGCCGCTAGTATTCTAGCCAGCTCAGTACAGAACAACCCCTCGGCGTTGAAAGAGGTCTCGAAATGGGGAAACATGGTGTTCTACCCTATTTGTGCAGAAATCGCGGCTGGTAAAGGAGACAAAGGAAATTTTGTGTCGACTCTTCGATCCAGACTTGGAAGAGAGAAGGATGCTGGAGCATTAAAGTCTAAGGTCAACGCTATTAGCGGACTTCTTCGAGACGATACTTTCAGAGACCAATTCCTGGAGAATTCGGGAATGGAATTACTCCTAGCTATCTTTCTCAAGAAGGGAGACGCATTTGACCCGGTCAGGAATAAAGTCGCACAGCTTGTCACCGATAACTTCCTCGATGAAGGAATGGGCGCCAAGTTAGGAGTCTGGCCAAAAATGCCAGTCACGGAAGCAAAACTTTGCAAATCCAAAGAGAGAATTTTGGAGGATGGGTGCTGGGACTACCACGTTGGTGAATTTAGCGCCGATAAGCCTAGTCAGACGTGGGCGAATGAGTTCTTGGTGTTGTTGAAGGAGCAAAGAGAGAAATATGGAGACTCGATCAAGGATCGGGAGCTATAGAGGCTTCCAACTAGCGCCAGTATCTCGAATATAATGATTGCAAGTTAATGCCCTTTTCGGTTGCACGGTGAACACTACCTCATTTCCTAGTGCGAGATTGCCGCCACTGCATGTAGTGAACAACACAGCCTTAGATTGCATATGCAAGATGTTTTTGTCGAACAAGGTCGTTATTAGTACAATGCTTGAGGAGTACTGTTCGCCAGGCTGATGCTGGCTGTCACTAGACTGCAGCTGAACAGTACTTGCACTATCTCAAATCATTCCGGACAATTCACTCTCTCAAGGAGAGAAATTCAAACATCCGGACGGATTCGAACATTGAAAAGTGCAATGAAACATCCAAAAAAGATGCTCCCCAAGACCCAAGTACCAAAACTGTGCTTTCATCAGCTGGAATTGAGACTGGGGCTTTGCTTGCAAGCCACACTACATCACAAAGAGAGCAGTCCTGCAATGCAGACCGAAGAGGAACTTTAATTGGCAATGCTGGCCAATAAGGTTGACCCCCAAATTCCTTCACCGAGTCGACAGGCTTATTGGTTGAATATTATGCCCGACAACGCGTTTGGACGGTGGTGGCTGAGCTGCGGGCTAGAACTTCAGATTTGACACACCTTCAGATTCCCTCAAAAAGAGCGAAATTTTCAGCTCTTATTGCCTGTCGCAATAATGTACACTCTTTGGTAGGGAACCGGGCGGGGAGAGTTTTCAAGCTCGAACCGGTCAACTATATACTTCCCGACCCATACTTCGAACACCAATAGCTCGACCTCATTCGTAGCCTCACCATGGACCGACCAGTTCCTCCCATCAAGGATCCAGATCGCGAAGGGCTGCTTTACGGAGTAGTAAATTACTCTTCGCATCGACGCCAACATAAATCTCAACATGTCCGTCTCTACAAGTGTCTCGATCCGACACTGGAAGAGATTCGCCTCATCGAACTCCAGCCCTCAGCTGATCCCCTGGGGATAATTAGATGCGAGCTGGTCCGAACAAGATTGAGTTCCGACGACAACTTCGAAGCCCTATCATATACTTGGGGCGAAAAGGGACGAGAACCATACATCATCATTTCTGGCCTCTGGGTACCTATCCAGAAGAAATTATGGGAAGCACTAATACACTTACGTCACAAGAGTCGTGTAAGGACACTTTGGATAGACGCTCTGTGTATCAACCAAGCAGACAAAACGGAGAAAGGTCATCAAGTGAAGGAAATGGTACAGATCTACAAGGCTGCTACAAGAGTCGTCGCTTGGTTGGGCATCGAAAGTCCAGATAGCACTTCGACCCTTCGATTCCTTGCCTCCATGTCCCGCTTCCGTAGGAGACACCGTCGAGACTTTGACCCTGACCCTTTCAACAAGGACCTGACGCGAAGACTGGAAGGCGTTCGTCGCCTTTGTCTACGGCCTTACTGGAAACGCTTGTGGATCATTCAGGAGATCGTGGCCGCTCGAAATATCTGGGTTCAGTGTGGCAGAGAAGGTATTTCCTGGGATGCGTTCTCTGATATATTCTGGTCGAACGATGATTCTGGATCTGACAGATCTTCAAGTCCCAGCATATTTGAATTAGCACTGCCAGTCCAGGGTGTGAAGATAGAGTTTGACTCGACGACATGGTCTGAATTTCACACAGTGCTTTCTCGAAATTTATCTATACATGTTATCACTCTGATAGATGAGCGCGGCCGCCACCAGCTTGTCGGAAGCCGTAGCACTCTGGAGTGGCTGACCTACAAATTTGCCGATTCCGATTGTCGCGATATCAGAGACCGCATTTATGGCATCTTTGGACTGGCCTGTGACGCAACGACTTTGGACGTTGACTATCACAAGGACTCGCTCTTCGATATCTTTACCAAGGTTGTTATGCTCCAACGTTACAGTCCGGCCAGTCACGTACGCTGCTCCTTGATCAAATTCGGCCGAAGTCTTCTACGTCAAACATTCCAAGGACAGGTTTACCCGCATGACAGTTCTCATGAGATGCCGGTGTCAGTTGCCACTCTTGGGTATATGACTGGAGAGATTCTCTACATGTCACCACTCCCGGCTGTTAGTTTCTCGACTCATGAAACCGACAGACTTCTTGTATATACCAGTCCGGCTGGTGAATCAAGTCTGGATTTGCTTGCGGCGCCTGATGCACCTCGATGGATCAAGTCAGATGTAAGCTCCATCTATAGCGAGCAATCCTACGCAGTCGAGGGCGGTGAAGATTTACATGATCCAGATTACCAACTCGTGGTATCTGCAGGAGAGTTTGAAGATTGGAAGAAGGAAGTTAAAAGTGATGGAAACTCATGGGGTCTTCTGGCAGAATTACCTAGGAGAGCAAGCAATACTAGGAAGTTGGATGAACAGCAACTTCTAGAGTACGAGGGTGCAGAGCCCCACTGTTTTGTGGATAATCGTGGGCGGGTAGGAGTTGGGCCAAGTAATGCTCGAGCAGGAGATGTCATCTGTCGTTTTCCAAACTGCGGGGTTCTTGCTATTTTGCGCTGGTACCACGATCGGTATATATTTGTTGGACGTGCGACTTATCCATTGAGAAGTGGCATTCCTCTTTATGAGAATTTCGACACCAAACGCCACCGGACTTTAAGTCTGCACATGAACATGCACACTTTTTATCTACTAACGAAGTAGCTTCGCGTTGGTTTGCATATGCTTGGGAAAACTGAAAGGGGGTGGATGGAAATTATCTACCATGTTCCCTATATTGTAAGCTAATGTATTCACATTGATGTCTATACCTATTTACGACTCTTGTTGAGCATTGAAGTGATGCACACTTCTCTTATCTTGGGCTCTCTCCAAGCTGTGGCAGCCAGAGTGACCAATCATTCAGTCAGTCAGCGAACAGCGAAGGTATCTTTTGCCGCTGAATGGCTGATAGACATACCTCTCGCAGACTGACAGACGCTGATCAACTAATCAGTTCGCTGATCAGTTAAACACGTGATAGTGTACATACAAATTTTGAAGATATACTTTGAAAATTTAGTAGGGTTTTGTATACTTTTTAAGTATTATAGAAACTTTATAGTTCCTTAGTACTTATAGGACTTCGAAATTCAAAGTTTTGAGCCTTTTCAAATTTAAGAACGTGACCTTACATTTCGAAGTTTTTGTTATAAAATTAGTACTTTTTGTACCTAAAAAAAGCATTTTTAGAAAGTCCTAACTGATCAGTTCGCTTTCAGCGGGGTTATATCTCTACTGAATGACTGATGGTTTTTAATTAGATAAACTGAATGACAGACGCTGTTCGCTGATCAGTTCGCTGGAAGATTGGTCACTCTGGTGGCAGCAATACCTACTCTCGAGCACGAGACCATCTTTCGAGCACGTTAGGATCTCATGAGAGGGACCTACCGTGTCGACTCGCTTGTGATGTCCGTCCTTTGAAACTCCAGGTTTTACAGACATCCAATTGGCTGGCATGCAGACGAAGATAGGGTGCAGATGTGACTCACAATGACCAAAATGTCTGGTACGTTGGACTACCAACATGGACCACAAAATGTCCCCTGAATTCTTGGGACATTAGCATAGACTCGCTGAAAGGTCTTAAATTGACCCCATTTGATTATAATACTTCGTACTTCAAATCAAGCTCTTTGAGCTTATGCTGCCCAATGTGACAATGTCCTACCTTCTTGGGGACATTGGTGCTGTTCATCGATATCAATCGTATTGGAGTCCTTCTGGCAATACGTGTCTAGGTAGGGAATCCTTCCCGGTTGATCCTCCGTGTGAGTATCTGCCTGGTCTCGCATGTCGTGAAGTGGTCTCGGCTGGGCTGGGCTGGCTTGGTCTGCATTTAACATGGGAAGTTCTTGCCTTTTAACATAACCGTATCGCTCCAAGCCATCGCTCCCGTTCCTCTTTAGCTCCCGCCCCCATACTTATCTAACAAGCCTGGTAACACATCCCACGGCGGTTGGTGCACCCTGCTCAAATGCATTGAAACAGACGTCTTATTGGCACCAGGGTCAACGGCGCTAGATTTAATGGAGTTAGACTCAACATGTGGGAAGCACAGTCCCGGATATAGACTAGCACGTCCGATGTTGCTTGGCACGAGTGAAGGTCGGACCTCCACTCAGTGACCGAATTGAATTGATAGAGGAAGCTATGCGCCATGGATCTCCATCAAACAGTCTCTGCAAAGGATAATGACCTACTTGCTCCTCTGCGAGGCTTGTCAGCACCACTATGCCACCTCCGCGACAAGATGCTATCGAGAACAGCAGACATCCCAGCCGCACAACAACCGCTGCTTGTGGGCACTCTGCAAGCTCTTCTCATCCAACAGCATCTATTCTACCCCATTCTGGGAGATTATGATTCCTGGACACCTACATTAAAGGAGAGTAGTATTATCTATGATGCATATAACGGATTGTACAAGAGCCATACCCTCGAGGGTGCTTTCGCCAAAGCAGGTATCCATAGCATAACTGCTCTCGTTGTCCTTTTCCGAAAGAGCGAAGCGATTGTCAGCCAATGGGACGCTATTACCGACCGTGGTGCTCAGAGCTGGTTAGTTGCTAACGTCTCGCGGCTTTTTAGTAGTCGAAAGAATAAATGGGTAGACAGCTTTCAAAGACGAGGCAAGTTTTCCATTTTCGGAAGATGGCATAGGCTAATTTCTAAGGGAGTCGAACTCAGCCGGAGCTTCAATATCTGGGCAAGCATATCCAAAGACGCAAACGCAAATTAAAAGTTGAAGACGAAACCACGAATAGTGATCTCAGTCTCAACCAACCAGCTCTTCAATTCCGCTTCTATGGCCCACCCCTCATGTCCTCATCCTCATCCTCATCCTCATCCCCATCCCCATATGGATCGAACCTTCCCCAACAAGAACAACTCGTACCACCACTACATACCGTAGCACAAAGCTCTCGGCAGCGGGTCAGAGCAACAGTAATGGATGAGCTCTCACCAAATGCACATACTAAGGCACTAGTTGACAAGGCTCCATCGTGTACGTGGTATTCTCTTCACCTGCTGCGTGTACTGATTAAGCGTAGTCCGACTTCCAAGCCTCCGAGAATTGAACCTCAATCTACCATCCTGGAGCCGACGAGATCAAGGCACACAAACCGAGGAGCCGAATTTGGTCAAAGCTATGGGGCAGGAACCTTATCCGATCTCAGCTACGGTACATGGTGCTACCCCGCATGGTATGCAGACGGTATTTAACGAAAGGATCTGCAGTGCGACCAGGACCAGGCCGTGTCCGAACTGCAGAGGGGCCTCTCAGATTGCTGGTGTGGCTATGAACTTCTGGAGCCCAATGCAGGATTGCGTTATTAGTGTCCAGGTCATCGAGAGCAAGGTAGAGCGCCTTGCAATGGATCTGTTCGGAGCACGAGTTGTATCGCAGGCTGGACAGTGGCGCGAGGTGGGCCAAGCCGTACAGAACGATAAAGACGAGATCTCTTTAAGGGGCGCTTCGGGGGGAGCCATCGAACGTGTATTTGGTAGCCAGATACACGAACAGATCAAGAAGAGTCTCATGCGTACAAAGGAAATAGAGCAAGGATTATCAGCAACTGCCTGTGTTTCAATGATATTGGCAAGTACGTCCAAAGAAGGGGCCATGTTGAGCATAACTCTCGATTACCTAGGTGGTGCTTACATTAGCCTTGACCTGTACCCTAGAACGAAGTAGCTAGCAAAAGATAGATGGTTGAAACATCATTTCGCAAGTATGGTTTCTACTCTTCTTTTACTTGTCCTCCTGTCAAGCACAACTCCACGCCATGTTCTAGCTTGGCTTGGCCTGATAGTTGTGGTTGCAGCTGGGCTTTGCCGCCGTTCACGTAAAGAGCGACCCATGTGCATCCCTTCCAATACACCCACTGGCCCTTGCCCGTGAAAACCATTATCTCGTTCGTGCCGGTGTTCGTAAAGTCTATGTTCGGATTGAGGGGTTCGAGTTCGAAAGACTAGTCAAGATCAGACATGCCTGCGCGCTAGAAGGCAGCAAACTTACCATAGCTCGTGGTAATGGGAGTTGTTGTGTGCCGAATATTGTCGCAACCACACTTGAGATTTGCGCGGGGCTAGCGGTAGAATTCTCGGGAGCGCGCCCGACAAGATAGACTATCAGTGTATTTGGTCTGTTCAAGAATGATCCTTTTGCCAGAAGAAAAGGCGAGAGGATCTGATGGTGGAAGGTGTACCAAATTGTAAGTTGAAGATATATATATTCGTTAGTAGATGGGCCCCACGAGGCTCGAGCTCGTCTTCAAGCTACTTAGCACTAGCTCGGTAACCTTAAGCATTAGCCGCAGCCCCAATCAACAACAAATATCCCAAATCTGCTGTCTCGTCCCCTCACGACACTTTCATGGGACTTCCCGTCCGAGTCTAGCGATTATGAAGCGTTTCCGCCATGTGAGAGAGGATTTGATGGGAGAGGTATTGCGCGCAGTGCAGTCTGCGCCCCGCTGCTGATTGCCGCAGAGAACCTTCTGAAGGCGTGCTCGAACGGGTATACCATTAGATTTTCCAAGGAGCCCCAGTTCCGGCTTGAATCGTATCATGTCCAGAGGCAGATCTCATGCGTGGAAACTTCGGCTGAGCCGGCGGCTGCATACATCGACAAGATACTGGGGTGCTCCGGTTATTCCCTGCCTATAATTTGAGAAGGCAACTGCAGAACAAGGGTAGGCCACGATGTTAATGCCACGATGCCTCACCATGTGCCTCGCGCCCCATGACCCCTACGAGTGTCGCCCGACTCACTCGAGTACAAGGACACATTTCAAGCAGCTTGATCATGTTATTGTGTTTTTGCCCTTGCGACGTTCTTGTTGATGTCGGCAACGAGTGTGCCCAACCCAAGGCAAGCAATGTGAAATTGTCGTGCAATAAGGCTCTGTCGTTAGCGGTGAGAAAATCTTCGGCTGTATTGTCATGATTGCTCCACCTACCGCCACTATTATGAACTTTATTACCAGCAACTCATCAACGTCCGCAGTATCGCATATTAAGGCAGGATAATCAAGTTTAATAGGAAGACTACAGGTATTTTGTTAGGGCATAGCGTAGTACTTGTCACTACTAACAATCAATAGCACTTCCAAAATTCGGCATCTTCCTTCCACTAATAAAGTCTCGTCAATGGCAGGCAATTCACGACCCTTCGAGCCCTTATATATCCCTATTGCTATTTGGCACACAGGTGTAGGGGAAACATGTATTATTAAGATTGTTTTCGCAAGGCAAACACATATTTATAGAGATCAAGTCACTATTTACGTAAGGGATCAGTCTAACTAGGAGTACGAGGTCCCTCCAAATCATACATATACTATTCTAAATAGGCGTAGAGTAACTTTTAAGAGTACGTAACGTAGAGGCTGTTGCCAATATAAAACCCGTTAGGTGCTAATAGCTTAATTACCAAAGCAACATCAGCCATCTTATCTTTTATATCAAATATGAGTAATACAACATCCGTAGTCCTCCTGCGCTCTGTTGAGTCTAGGGCGCGGCGAGGGTGGTAGGGGCAGATGGGCCACCGCACACTACCCCGCGCTAGGTGCGGGTTGGAAGGCTCTTTTTGTACTTGACTTTAGCGCGGTAGGGGGAGGTTGAGGGTAACCACGGGTTTAGTTACACGTGAGTTTCACGTGTATTTATATAAAATCTTGTATGAATGTATAAAGTTATATAAATTTTACACGTGCTTTTATAAAAGAGAGCTTAATACTATAATTATAAGCGTATACTCCTTTGTTTATATAACTAGAATAGTCTCTTAGTATAGTCTCTATTTGTTCTTCTTTATAGTATAAGAAATAAAAGAGTTTAAAGTATTATACGTAATTTTTGAGCCTTATTTTGAGCCTCAGCAGTCAACCTCCCCCCGTGGGTAATGGGTTGGGTAGCCCCACTTAAACCCGCCCTCCACCGCAAACCGCGCTAGGTTGGGTTGCTCCCCTCGAAATCCGACCCATAGTGCCCCTCGCCGCGCCCTAGTTGAGTCTCGTTTCCAAGCCGAACTGTCTCGTTTCGAAGCCGAACTGTTCGCAATTCCTTCCGTAACGTTCGTCCAGAAGTATTGAAGCCCCACCAGTGACTTATTCGTGCCCTCTGTGCGCGTCCTGGAGTTGTTTTAAGGTTCCGATAGCAAATTATAAATCCTGTCTACTGGGGCATTTGAAAATCTCAATGTCCCCATTGAAATTGATCCCTTCAGGTCTTCCGGCCGATCACGTTAGCGCCACATTCTTCGAAAGTGCGTGCTCCATACCTACATTCTGTAATATATGTATTAAGATTTAAATCTATTAAAAGGTCAACAACTGTTCAACCCATTGCCGACGGCTCTATGCCTACAATATCTGGTCATAATCTTAACTCCTCTCAATTGTTCCCCAGCGGTCAAGATGTAACCCACCTTGTCGATGCGTGTGCTTGTTACGAGTATCAAAGGTGGGCAACGTCCTCCTAGGCCCAGCTTCTTCCACTAAAGCAACTCTCCCACTATTAAGCGTCGAGCGATGTTGATTTTCATGTTCGGTGGCTTTGTACGCTAGTATTCTCGGTGTCAAATACAGGAGTTGAGAGAAGATGTCCAAGGATCGGTTAAGAAACGAGTCTGAGCATCCAAGTGCGCGACAGATCGTGACATTGTTGATAATCTCAATATTAGCTACCTTTACACTATTACTAGATTCCTACTTACGTCACCTTCTTATCAACCAGCGATCTCACAATGTCGATCACACCTGGTATCCTCATCCCTTTGATATCATTGTCAAAGTAGACTATAGACGATAACGCTAATACAAGATCCCCAGCGTAAGCTGGAATATACTACCAAAACAAGTTACGGAGATCGCTCTCGCATCCATCCTCAACTATTAATCATCAGCTGCGAATCAATCTACATAACGACAGAACTTACCTAACATAAGGTATAACTGTAACTCCCGGCGCTTCCAATTCGGCAACTTACCCATCACCCAACACCAAGAGCATATTAAGCGTAAGGCTCTCCTTTGCCATTCTTTATTACTTTAGAAGACATCTTTCATATAACTAAGAACCTGATGGAATTAGCTGATTACCATTTAGAGAACAAACCACAAATACCTAGAGTCGACATATCTTGTCTGTAACTTCGTAGACGCGAATTAGAGCATAGCTCACTATGCATTTAACAACAGCTACTCGTATCTATAACATGCTTCTCTTCTTAAGGCCATTATCACAACGCAACAAACTTACCACTATCCTAAGGATTTCTGGTGTACCATCATCATACGTTATATCTCTCTATCCAGGTGTCCCATCCAATCCTTCAACTTCTAGCTTAGAACCTTCATCAGAATGGAATATCGCCAAAAGAATAGCTTACACATCCTCTGAGCCGAGGTTGCGCTATTTAACCGCGTCTGCCCAGCACGTATTATCTAGTACTTTCTCTATGATACTTTTCACGCTCGTCAGTATAAACTCCAGATTTCCCTTATCGAGTTGAGCATTCCTTAAAGTTCTTTTCTACAGGATGTAGGGGTCCTAGTAGTTTGTATGGTGTTGTTCTATCTTTAATTGAGGCAAGAATAAAGCTCGTAATTGACTATCGTTATAAGCTTTAGAATAAGAGGCTTAGACGTCTTCGATTGATATCATTTTCCCCCCACGAGGACTCTTCTTCCCACGAGGCTTCTTTCCTTCACGAGGATTCTTCCAAGTTCTGAATTGATATTTTGCGCTTTGCTGCTCGTAAAGCGTTTGGCGGGAGTCGGGGTGTCTGGAAGGTTCGGAGGGTGTACGAAGTTTCGACTTTCCGGAACGTTTATGACATTTTGAAAAAGATTCATCAAGGGGCGTCCAGAAACTAATAGGTAACTCTTAATACTCCGAACTCTTACTACTAGGTACGGGTTCCTGGATGCTAACGGGTTTATGTTCAGGTCCAATTAAGATCTATAACCTGCGTAAGTCAGCCTCAACACCAAAAAGCTGGTCATTTTCTTAAGTACTTACTCGGATTCTAACAGGGAGAACTTGTATCTAAGATGCTACTTGAAGCACTTGTCATATATACCTTGAGTAGTCTCGATGATTGGGCATCTCTTAAATGGTATTTTTAACAAGCTAAAAGGAACTAGACAATAAAGGTTGTACTCGTGGTACGTGAAGTTGTAATGACTTTTGAAAGGATGGATGATTAACCGTACTTCGTAATCTACATAGTGAATGATAGTAGTGAAGCCAATTACGATATCGTCAGAATCGTTGAGAATGGATGGAAATGCGAGCACTAGGATAGTAGGTGCAGGACGTAACCCGAGATGATAATCAGGTTGCTTTTCAAAAGCCATAATGTTTGATAGTGAAGCATTTATGAGGGAGTAGATGCCTAGAATAGGTTCGCACTTGGTTCAAAACCCGTTTTGGGTAGAGGTGGTTGGGGTTCCCGCCTAACCTAAAAAGCAACTACGAGGAAGTAGATGCCCAGAATAGGTTCGCACTTGGTTCAAACCCTGTTTTGAGTAAAGATGGTCGGGCTTCCCGCCCAACCGAATTACAACAAATCACAGCTATTTGGGCCCCTCCCTTTTTAGTCCAACGCCACTTCGATATGACCGAAGCAATCGGCGGTGCTTCTTGTCATTATTCCATGGGGAAAGACATGCTGTTCCCCGGCCGGCTGAAACAATACGCAATTGAAAGCCACCAATGCGTGGGGGATGGCGGATCCCAGACTTGACTTCCGTAACCTGGATTCGACGTGATAGCCGTAAGTAAGATCTCAAGTCTGCAGTTGCCCTCCTCATTTCCTTTAGAGGTCTTTTTAAACATTTCCCTATAGGCAAATGAGGCTAAAATGGATGCCAAATCAGAACTGGCATGCTTATTCCTTCTTGTCCTCGTACCTCTCGGCTTCGTCCAATATCCATTAATAAAACCTGCCCAATATAGACTTTCTGCAATTATTTGTACTTCTTTCTTTATCATGTTAGTTTGCCTGGTTGGGATCTCCTTTCCTAGACTTAAAGGTAATATCAACTTTCCGTTAGGTCAGTTCTATCGCTAACAAGGTAGACTATAAACGGTTCGACCAAACGTATTTGCTGTGGGTTCTCGCTGCTTCTGGCTTCTCGGTATTACAAGAGGTAATTTCAACCTCTTTCTTTCATTATGGCCTTCGCCTGACCGTATAAAGTCTCAAGGCGCGCGCCTAGCAGTTCACTCGCTTGGCGAAAATAAATGCTAGAATATCTACGGATAGAGCGTAATTGCTACCCTTTTTTTCATCGAGATATCATTGTTCATTCTCGGTACAATCGCCTTTCGGTAGGTTTCTCTATACTTGACAGCGGCAAAGCATTAAGTAACAAATCTCTAGGATCGAACTTCCTCTTAAGAAAATGTTGTACCTAATTAGAGGGTCAAATATTTGCCTCCTTGTTGCATGTGTAGTCTGCTGCGCTACAAGCTCTTACTTTGGCATTTTAATATTCAAGAGGAGCAGGGCACTGTAGCTAAAGCTAGCATGTGCTCCACGCCCTATCTTTCTTATTATTTGATCTAGTCTTATAGTAGTCACCCTCATCCACGTATGGGCAGATGGCAGCAACGCCGATTCTTGGCTATTGGTAAGACACGTCTCCGCTACTCTTATCGATTCCTTTTAACACGCCTTACTAATCTAACATTAGGTTTCTACACTGGCTAGAGAAGCACTTCCTCTTAGATATCTCTTCACGTGTTCAAATCAATTTTCGGAAAATACTACTCATGTTACTTAACAAGAACGACGGGACTCGAATTGTCTAAAACATCTATCGAGAGTTTCAATGGCGAGCCGTTCAGCCCGTAGGAGATGACTCTCTAAATAATGAATAAGAGCATTACTTTTGATTTGGGTCTCGAAATTGTATAAACCATAGATAATCTATAGGGTTGCAGAACATTCTATTATTACTATTATACTTTGAGGTCATTGTAATGTGTACAATAACATATGAGAATGCATTCGCCGAACTCTGAGAATTAGTGCGAATCTTGTAATGGCTTACTTTCAGCATGGGACTCTAAGGAATCTCCCTATCGATAGACAGTGATTCTACTCACTTTTTCCAGAAGTCTGAAGAACTTTGCAGTAAGCATTGTGGTTTTCAAAGGAGGCGTTCTTAGCTTCTCCCTCTGTGGCCACTCAAAGAGCTTTACATCCACCACTTTCATGCCGTCAGATTCCGAAGGATCGGTTTCAAGATTCTGTTAAGTGTTTAGTAAGAACAGGAGGTTTCACCGGAATTCACGCTAAGCCTCCACTTCTTCTGAGTTCTGGAGAAAGTGAGTAATTGCCAGCTCGTTCCTTCATTATGCAGCGTCCAGGAGTTCTTGTCTTCTGCATGACAGTTCTAAACTTCGACGATCATTATCTTAAATCCTTTCCAGCCAAAACAGGACACTGGAGGACACGAAGAAATTGGTATTCATAGCGCCGGAAAGTAGTACCCATATAGGGAAATATGATGTCTCACCAATGCGGTGCAGGGTGGGTTCTAGAATGAGCTTCCCAAAACGAGGATCTTGAAGAGGTGGGGGCAACGAGGACTTATCAACCGTGCTTCCCCCTTTAGTACTTATGTTCTAGATTCCAACACGAAGTATGGAGCTACCTCGAGAGGAGCACGTTTGCGCAATCCGGTCTTGTAAGAAGCTGTGTGACAGTTCTCTTCGTTGCAACTGCTGCGATAAACCACATCAATTTGGGTGAAGGCTTATTGGCGAAAAATGTATACTTTTATTTTTCTAATGTAACACTACAATGAAATCAATTCATGAATCCAATGATTCCGATACCTGGTCGTTGGACGACCTGAAGATGACAGCCTCAATAGACAATACCTCGCATTCCGACTTCGAGAGGGGGCGGGGTTCTGAATATATTAGCCTAACTCATTTTGGGACTGGCGCCGTTTGCACCAATTCTCCGGCTATCGAAACACGGGAAACGACTTCTCTCACGGGTTCCCGCATAAGCGAGCGATCTTTGTACTTCACCCCGCGCTTGGCCACAAGCCGTATTACTACAATCCATTTTTACTACTACATTGGTCAATGGGATCTTAATGAAATCAGCCGTCCAAAAGAAATAATTGGCCTTGACGGCGCACAGACAAATGGTCAAATGCACACTAGCTCAGCGAGTGAGCCTATAAGTAGGGCTACACAGGAGTTCTGACATGCATGCGCCCACCACTTTTCTTCACCTCGTTAGGCAACCAAGGCAAATTTTAGCATGAATTCAAAACTCTTGGTGGCGTTTGCGTGCATTGTCGTCTGCGTGGCAATCTTTCTACTGGCGATAGTGTACCTGTCCTCCAAGAAATTTCACCCATTCCAGCTCGTGAGCAATGTTACGTTCGCTATTTAATCATTAAGTCTGCTTGGTCTTTGCTGCACTAGACTAAATGGTACGTCTTGTCCATTCGCGCCCAAAAAAATTGGGTTTAATTGTACTTCTCAGATTATGAAAGATTTTCCCAGCCATATGCGTTTTGGATATTCGCGACGTTGTTGTCTGCTTTTCTTATCGAGGTATTTCCTTATCTTCGATTCTAGGAACTTAACTAACGACTACTAGGCCAAGAACATAAAATATCACGGAGATATTTTGGTAGCTGAAGCTTGGCTGTAATATGGTTGGCTGTTGATACGCATCTTGTGTTGCTCCTTTGAATTCGGACTCTTTATTCTTGGTATTGTTGCCTTTAGGTGAGCTTTGTCCATATGTCTTCGGACTGTAATTAAATCTATTGGAATAGGATCCAATTCAGAAGTGGTACATCCAGAATTTTTGTGATTGAAACGGTCATCTTTTCAATTACAATATACACTATTTACAACTTTGCATATATCGGCCTTGCCATCTGGACATATCGCTATTATTTCTAAGCCAAGCTCAAGAAATCTTTAATGATACTTGGAGTTGGGAACGCGACTATCTGCGCTGCATAAGTCGCTGTTACGTCAATTGCTTTGGGAAACATTTGGGAAGCTACGAAAGAATCGGAGTCTTGGGTTTGGGTAGTCAAACCCTATCATGCTTCGTTTCATTATGGCTGACAATGTCAGGGCCTTCTGTTGTTCAGAAGCATTCTGCTTTTGCGTTATTCTCTAATAATGAAAGACGAAAAGAAAAAGACCTCGATAGAGCTTCGGTCGCGGGTTATGAGACCGCCACAATCTAGGCAATCAACAGAAAGACTTTAGCCATTTGAAGGTTCTGTCCCCTCAGTGGTGTCCATGTACTACGAGAGTTTATCACATGTGACCTGAAATTGATCTGCGATCAGATGCGGACTGCTTGGTCACTTCGTCGCTGTTAGTTTTTGCTTGTATATAAATGCATTGGTTTAAGTTGTGTATGCTTATGTTACATATAAAAGTATGTTCCCCTGTGGTATCCCTGGAAATCTCCAAGTCTCCCACTAAGTATGCGTCAGAAGCTGCAAGTCTTTCCAAAAAGAGCTGCACAACCGGTCCGAGTCAGACATACATTCGGACCAGCCCCTTTGGTGGATACACACATGAACTGGACGCTGCTCTATGGAGCTATATCTCGTCCCGTGAAGCATTAATAAACGACCTTGAGCCACATATCCGCCGCCCCTTGTCTGAAATTAGATCCCTAAATGAGCATGCAAAGCAGGCGCACTGCAACTAGAGGAGCAAATGGTCTGGGAAGGAAGCCGCAACCGTCTTGCAAACGATTGTCCCACGCTATGTTCCACTCCTGGGTGTTGGTATATCAATAGCGGCTCTCTGCGCTGGAGTAGGCCAAATAGTAAGACAAGGAGCTGTAGATCGAGCAAATCATTCACATTATGTCAAGCGTGGAAACTTGACAGGTTTCTTGAGACGAATAAGAAGGCAAGAGTAAGTTGATTACAAGCTAAAGCGGAATAAGCTTGGTAATGTGTAAGTCCTTGCGAAGTCGAAGGGGCAGGGACCGAAATACGCACCACTCTGCCGTCGCCAACCAAGGTCTGCCCCATGGTCACATCTCACGCCTCCCCCCTCTTTTTCCCTCTCTTCTCTTCATCTTCTCCTCTTCTCCCCCTCTTCTTCCCCTCTTCTCTCTCTCTTCTCTCCCTCTTCTCTCCTCGTTGTATCTATTCGGCAATGATTTACCTGTTTTAAGACATAGTACGGCCGATCTCCTTAGAGCAAATGAAGTGTAAAGCAGAGTGGGTTTATTAATCGGAGAGAGAAATCCAAGTTTGTTGCGAGATCGGAATTCGTTTGTTTCTTAGATATATGGAATTAGTTGAAGGGTGTTGTTGCCTCGCTTAATACACTGGCTCGCTCTTGCTTTTAAATCTTGACCTTTACAAGTTAGACAATTTGAATGGCAGCTTAATTAGTAGGCATGTAAGTCACCACTGCTGCATTGAAATAGTATCCATATACCTAATTCTTCTTTACAGAATCCGTGCTTTCGATCTTCCTTTTTTCTGTCATTCTAGCATAACATAGTCACATGACCGACACTGCAAAAAGAGTGCGACGACCATTTGCTAGGAATTTAGAAGATATTTTATGTTTTCTAGCCTTAATGGAATATTAACGTCTATAGAAATTTAGATTCCATTCTAAAAGTATAGAAGTAAGTATCGCACGTGGTAGTTATTCCTTCCGCAATTGCCCCAAGACTAGCAGTTGCTTATATAGTTGTTATTACGCAAATTGCCTTTCACGAACTCCGAATTGTCATTTCTGAGGCTTTGGGACAAAATGGGCAATTGGTTTAGTGGTAGAAACAATCCGCCCGTACCATATCGAGAAACGTGGAGGTTAGTCTGATTTAATGGTGGACACTATCACGTGATTTCTTCTGGAGCAGGAGCACCTGCAAGTGCCACTTGCAAGGCCCACGTGTAAGGTGTCATATTTCCAAATAGACATTGTAATTTTTTTTTATTTTTTTTAGAAACCTTTGATTCCATCAATACAGATAGTCATCTTGCAAGTTCGAGTGGAAGGAACAAATTTCAGATTTCTTCGAAGCTATCATGTGACGAAAGGCTCGTGACAGGATTTCGGCAATCACGAATTTTCAATCTTCGGACATGACTTAACAAGTATGAGGTCTGTAACTAGAGATCTATGCCAGCCGAAATCTCCACAACCGGCATCGTAGATGCCAGACTGGTCTGAGTGACACCGCTCCGGATTGGCTCAGGGCCTTGTCCTCCTGCTTTCCCGTTTTGGTCCCTGCACGCGGCGTACTTCCCAGCTTTCGAGGATTCACCTATGAAGCCTTACCGCCTCCCAAGGTTCTTGGGATGTTCACCCTTGCTTGAGTGACACCGCTGCATGCGGCGTACTTCCCAGCTTTCGAGGATTCACCTATGAATCCTTACCGCTTCCCAAGGTTCTTGGGATGTTCACCCTCTTGTTTTTTTTCAGTCTCTTCCTCTTGTGTCTCTCACTAGCCTGGCATCGTGCAATTTGGGATGTCTCTCACCAGTTTAATATCGTGCAGTTTGGGACGTGGTGGATACAATGTCATAAGTACGAAGACAAATGGTCGTTGGTCACCATTGTGAGGGTTTACCACTACATCACCCTTTCATCGTCTGCCACGACTCCTCCCAATCATCTGCTTTGATAGATCCATCTCTCCTGTCTCCTCGATTGTAGCGATTGGCTCGGAAGCATGTCTAGAATGCGCTCACAGAAAGTTGGACGAACCGCAGAGGAGAGAAACGCACGACGAGCTCAGATTGCAGCCACAAAACTTTCTGATAAGAACAGAACGCCTGCTACCAAGCATAACAGCCAGGGAATTTTTGGACACTGGGAAAAGTGAGTCTGCCTCATAACAGCAAGGACATAGTTGACGATACCTTTGTTGCAGATACAGAGAATTATTTGAGGAGCCTTATATGGAGCCCAATGTTGATAATTTGCGAGCTTTCTTTGATGACTTGGTGGCAGAACGACCTGGTCAAATTTCAGATTCACTCGCCATTCAGTCATTGGAGGTGTACGTTAGACAGCTGAAAACTGCATTTCAGCTCAATCACGGAGTCGAAATCCCCACGAGTGTGTGTAATGATGTGATCCAGGTAAGCAGACCATTGAGTGGAAAAACGCTTATTGTACTGAAATGTTGAACAGTATATCAAAGTCGACCTGAAGGAGCAATATGGACTGAGCAACAAATCTCGACGCAAGCCACTTGCAAGTTGTGAAGATGTAGAGGAAATTCTCTACTTTCTTTGGACGCAGGATGCTCACAGATTCAATTTTGAGAGAACACGAGTGCAGGTGGCGTTTTATGTACTTCTCATTGCCTATACTGGCGCTCGTCCCGGGGCTGTTGTAGTCTCTAGTTGCTATAAGAAAAGCAATGAGTGTCTCAAATACAAAGTATGTTGACCTTCTGCTTGCACCCACTTCATTCTAACAGTTCGCAGAACCTCGAATTTTTCCTTGAAAAGGATCTGGAGGGAGGTCCTCCAATCAGAATAGTGAAGTGTGATTTCACTCTCCGGAAGGGCGAACGGTTCGATAAAAGTGAAGAGTGAGCTCCCTGAAATGTGTTACTGTGTCCGACGTCACTAATCGAGGAATAGTAAGCATGTGGTGATTAGACTTAGAGAGGATCGAGCACAACCTCATCTTTGCCCTGTGTCACTTTTGTATGGGATGGCGTTAGAAGATAATGCGTTTCGCGATATGCCAGCGGCGATACAATACGGCGATGAACCCATTGGAAGTGATATTCTTCCACTACCCTTGAAGGGAGAGATGAATGATACTCCTGTCTTACGCACGGCATCTTACCATGACCGGGAATCCAAGGGGTGGTCATACTCTGGCATGCACTCGCAGCTGACTAAATTGCAATATCGGATGGGTTATGAAGTCCCTGCAACGTCATATGCAATCAGACGGGAATGCGCCAATCTGCTTGTGGGTCAGTATTTCCCTTCCATGATTCGAACTTCATTAACACGTGCAGCGTCTGCTCCAGCTGCTCCAGCCGGAAAGATCCTGGGCCAGCGTAGGCCAGGGACAATGCAGCAGTACTACGCAAGCACTCTATCTGGCATAGACGTCCAGGCCGTTTTCACAAGACAACCAACAATCACCACGGATATCCGAAAGTTGCAGCGACTTCGTTATACAAATAATCTGTGTCCAGGAGCGCCTTCACACCACCGGGATCTCCCACAGCACCTTCGAGATGCCGTGGAAGATGCGGAAGAGATGCGAGAGCTGCGATTGAAATCCTATATGAGCAAAGCTGCTCGGATTGAGGTCAAGCGTACAAGAGCTAGGCTTCGAGACCGAGCTCTATTGAAACTCCGTGCAGAGTACTTCGCTAAAGCTGGATCTGTGGTGACCGATGAGCCAAATGAAGGTCCGAAAAACGATGTTGAGCTCGAACCATGCAGAGGACGAGTTGCGCAGCTAATGTACCACTCCGATCATCCACACCAAAACCGTCACTCGCAATTGACGAAAGCCATCGCCACACTATGCAAAGTCAAGAGAGGCAAACTCGTGGAAGACTCCGATGTGATAGCAGACTCTATGATACCGCCGAAAGCAATCGCCACAGAGTGCAAGGCCAAGAGAGTCGAATATAATCAAGATCCTCGACTTAGCTTCCATGCTAAAGGGAGCCTTTCAACACTCTCGTTATCGCCCACGAAGTGCCAATATATTTTCCCTTTGGAAGACTCCGGTGGGAACGCAGACTCTGCAATACCACCATGTCCATATACCGATTGTATCAACCACTTCAGACCATGCCGCTCTAAGCAGGCTCTCATGGATCATTGGCAGAGAGAGCACAGACTACGGAGGACTCGCAAGAACATTTGTATAGACAAAGCTTGCTCTAGTCATCCAGGTTTGTTGGAAACAGATATGATGGAACAGTTGCATGCTGATTTGGAGATCATGTTGAGCAAACGAAAGAGCTCACAGCCGAGATTGTTCAATGACTACACCATACCAATGATTCTGTATAACTTAGCCCAGGCATGATTTTGTACCCTGGTGGTTCTGAGACTTCAAGGCATAACAATGAAAGAAGTTCTAAAATCCATGTGGAGGAATCTCAGTTTGCTTTGGGTAATGGGTGTTACCATGCACTAGCATGTGGTACGATATACATTTATTGGACTCTGTTCCGGGAGCGGCCCATCTCCGATGCGATAACATCACCAACAAATGTCGAATGCCACCTCCCATCTGGTCTTGCTTGTCCAAGACCAGCGTGCAGTCTTTTAGTTGCAGTTAAATCCATGATGAGTGCACAATAATCACTACAAACCGCCCCCCACGGAAGCTTTGCGAGTCCACCACCAACGCCTCCTGCGACCGAGGAGAAAACCCTGACCTCCATCCCGCAGATTCTTGCAGAAGTTAGACGACACAATATCCACGATCGCTCCTTCTAATTGTCTTATAATACGGTGGAAGGGCGAGTTCTCTTTACCACACAACTAGCGGGAAAATATATAGCAGGTATAAAGCATACTTCGTTGGTGGGGAAGTGGATAGAGTCGCGGTGTGTATGTACATAACCTTTTGAAAACAACCTCTTAAAACAAGAGCTGCAGCCTAATCATACGATAAAAGAACATCTAAAAGAAACCCGACCATATTGCCCTGAAGATCCTTGTCTTATTCTTGAATCGTTCTGAAAACGTCGCATATGATGATTGAAGGAAATGGCACTTCCTCTTCTTCCTTCAAACCATATATTTTGTAAATCTCAGAGCGGCATTGGCGCAACAGGCTATCGAATGGCTTTGGTATCGGAGTCGACTGGAAGATTTGTCGTTGGCCTTGGAGAAGTTCGGTATCTCCATTTCGAAGAAATGTTAGAAGAATCAGATCTGCTAAAACATATAACTTATGCTATGAGGCCAGTATTCCGCACATGGCCCGTAGATATTTCAAGGTCCTCATCCCCATAACAGAGATTCTTGTAGTCCATCATGATAGATGTCATTATACCACAACATGCATCCATGCGTAACGAGAAACCACTCGTGCCGAAAGTTGCCGATAGGATTTCAGGGCATGACTGCGAGACTCGCGATTGGTCCATAGTATTGATGGCGTGCAGGCAGAAACTATCTTCCAACCTTTAGTGTGATCTATTTTGTCTGCTGTAGAAGAAACTCGTCGTTGGATTTGTAAGATGCGCGGATCATTGATATGATGGTCCCATATCATTAGACGAATTTCTATGGGCAATTCTGGAAGGATGGAAATCGATCTAGCTGGGAACCCCTTTTCGCTTATTTGGGAAGTACCGATCGATGTGGCGACGGCGTGTGTCACATTGCGCCCTGATCGGCATAAGGCTAACAACGAGTTCTTGTTTTCGTAGAGTAATATAAACCCTAGATCCAATTGATTTATATATTTATAAGGCAAAATATACTTGATATTAATATTGTAGGTTAATGGGCCCGATTGTACTTAGAAAAGAGGTACTTTGCAAATTAGTAATATAGTAATAACGTAATTATAATTTCTTAACTTACTAGTTTAGAAATATTTGAAAAACGTATATAATATAATTTTTCTAGAAGGTATACAAAATTTTAAGGCGTTTATAAAATTAGAGCTATTCGAATTTAAAGTATATTTTTAAATATAAAAAAAGATATTAAAGTTTTTATTTAACTTAATAGTATACTTATAATTCTTCTACTAGAATATAGTATATATATTTAAAGCTAATTCTAATAGATATATAGACTCTAGAATACTCTAGTTAAATATATTAAAAGTAATAGTAATACTATTTTAACTTTTTAAAGTTTATAAAAATAGCTATTTTTTTACTATTAATATAATATTAGCTTTTAGTCTTAAAGTCTTAAGTCTTATAATTAGCGTATTTTAAGATTTCTTATTTAAGACTATATAATTAATTTTAAGTATTAAAAAAGTCTTTTAATAATTTACTATAGTATTAAAAAACTTCTTTTTTTAATATTTATACTTTTTTTAAATATAATTAGCTTAGACTTTTCTAATAACTCGTTCTAATTATTTCTATAATTAATAACTTTAAGCTTTAAA
>AIET01000240.1:0-160617 GCA_000292665.1 Helotiales sp. EF0021
ATAATATACCTATTTCTTAATTATTACTAAGATTAATTTAATACTTTTCTTTTTTACTACTATAAAAAAAACGACTATTATACTATTTTTAATTATAGTAAACTACTAGCCTTTAAATTCGACTAGTATAGTCTTAAGCTACTATTATTAAACTAATTTTTCTTTAAAAATAACTAAGAGTAGTAGACTCTTACTTATAGTACTAATATATTTAATAAAGAAGGTCTAAGTCTTTAATTTAAAGTATTTCTTTTAAATAAACTATTTATAGATACTTTTTACTACTAGTCTATTATCTTTTATACCTTTTATAATTCTAGCTTTATTTATATTATACTAGACCTTAGACTTAATAGCTTTAATAGTCGAAATAGTAAGCTTCGACTACTAATTCTTAATAACTTTAGTAGTAGCGCTATTAACTTATATAGAATTAATATAGAGTTGCTTTTTAGTTCTAAAAATAGAATTCCGTTTTAAAAAACCAGCTATCTATCTCTTTTCTAGTAGTACTACGTCTCTATATACTTATAGAATTCGACTAGTAAAAGCCTTAATTTGTATATACGTAAGTGTAAGACCTATAGACTTCTAAGTTAGAACTTACTGCGTTAGACGCTCTTCTTAAACTATAGAAAGCCTTTACTAGGGCATATAAGCTTTCTGCTTCGAAATACAGCCGTAGGTGCGCTCCTGTAGTATAGAGCGTAGAACTCTAAACTCTAACGTAGTCTTTCTAATAGAATGGCCATTTGCTATGTATTTGAGAGCTTGTTGAACGTTATATTCTGTATAAGCAGGCTTTATAATGTGTTCAAGAAGTATTTCAAGTTTGAGAACTTTTTATAAAAGGATTATAGAGATATTTGAGAGTAAAGTGGGTGGTGGGGTGGTGGCGGTGAGCTAAGCGAGGCGGCCGACATCAGGGGGTGGCCGATTACTAGGGGGGGTAACTTAGATAACGTCGACCTGGATTCCCAAAGCACGTGCTTCGGCTTCCAGCGATTCGAGTTGGCGTCGAAGTTGCATCGTCGTTGCGCTAGCCCCCTCCTTGTTTCTATCAACAGGGTCCTCCTCATAGTGAGCTGGAGTGCGGACAGCTTCATCTGAGTACTCCGGCCCGCCTCCAACGCATGCGGCGCTCATGCCACTCAAGGAGTATGCCGCCTCTAGATCGTCCTTGGTTTCTTGGTTAGTGCCAAGCTCATAGATACCTCTACCTTTGCGTGTAGCATCATATGATGGGTCAGCGCACTGATTGTGGTTGGCACGATCATGTTCGTCGGGGGGTAAAGTCGGATTCAGTCGCAGCGGGAGGCTTTGCTCGTGACATGTCTCCTAGAAGTTTGAATGTTAGCTCAGAGGTACTTCGATTCACATGATTGTATATACCCTGCGGCCGCTTTCGTACTTTGATGATAGTGCTGGTGTTATTTGATACGCATCTGCAGATATTGCGCTTTCATCAGGCCTCGTCTTCCTCTTCCCATGAGAATGCGTCTCGCAAAATGAGCTTCTGCGGTAGTGCGCCCCATGATTGAAATTATTTGAGATTTGACATCAAAAGTTTGCGCCAAGGTGTACAGCAATAAGATGTGAGTTTGGATATTGGGTGTTGACTTCGAGGTCAGTGTGGGAGGTTGGAAGCTCGGTTGCTGCAAAACCACGGTAGTTGATCCGGGAAATATGACGATACAACAAGGATAAATTGCGGTTTCTAAGATGACGTCCTATGAGGATAGGTGGAGATATTGTAATAGAGCCTGACAACAACTCAACGAGAGTTTCATGGCTTATACAACCTCCGCTGATGGTCACAAGGACCTTATCAATCCCCCTCAAGGATGTCAACCAGGAATGAACATAATAGCTGGAACATCACTAAATGTCACTGTTCTTCTCTTTTGGCACTGTGACCTAGCCTCCACGCTGTCCTCGGTTTCTTGCAGTATCATTTCTTCACACGCACCTTCCACATTCGTTCCATATTCTGCGCCCTCTCCGCCCTCGCCATCCTCATCATACCCACATCTCGTCTTTGGCCAATGTTCATGAAATTGGCAAATTCCTACAAGTCTTGGATCTCTATACTTCTTCCCGTTCCTACCTCTCATCTCCTCCAGCACACCCATCAAAAGATCTGGATATTTGACCAACAGGTCACGAATCTCCTTGATCTCAACAGTGTGTAGATCTTCATCACGGACGTCCTTGGGATCCTTGTATACAAAGACATTCCTCGCCATGGTCAGTACCAAGTATCTCCTCATGCCACAACCTAATGATGTATTTGCCCATGTATAGTCCAAGGTTTGATTGGTAGTCCATAGCTTTGTCTTCGCTTGAGCTGCCTGAAGAGTGCCCATTATGAGATCTTGAAGCGAAGAGGCGGAAAGATCATCAGCAGCAATGTAGAGGAGGAATGGGTTCCAGTTCCACCCATGTGGGAATATGGAGCGGTCAACTTTCAACTCTGGCAATGTTTTGTCGTGTACCCACTGGAAAATGATATCCCACAACCAGACCTCTTCTGTAGGTCCTACGAGGACAATTTCATGTTGGGACAAATCGAGCTGCTCAGCGTACTGATTATCGATAGTGTCGGACGGTTCTTCTTGATGTGGATTAAGTTGTACATTCTCGTGCTGCAAGGTGGTAGTTTCTTCTTCTGTAGCTCTTCCTGTATGCACCTCCGTTTGGGCAGTATCGTCTCCAGGAAGTTCGGCAATCATTCGCGACAAGGACGGGATTCTGGCAAAGAGAAGATCTTTGTCAAAGACGTAGTTCTTGTGTTCGAGGCCAACAATAAGCCGGACCGTCTTTGTGCTGTCAGTCCTGGCCTTTTAGCATGGTCTCAAAAGAAGCGCGCGGAAGAGCACAAGAAAGATGCCTACGAGTTCTGTGACCGAGTACTGCCATCTTCTGATCTGGAGAATCCAGACATCATATCTTTGGACATCGTGCCTTAGTCCTTGGGTATGAGCCGTACAAGGTGTTTCGCTGCTGGAAATCTTCGAAATGGTTTGAAAGGATGAAAAAGTGACGCTCGTACACGAAATATATGTCTAAGTAAAAACATGATTCACAGAAAGGAAAATTCATGACTCATCGTAGAGGGTTTGGGAGGGATTGGGGTGTACAAATCGTAAGCCAATGCACCTATTTGCAGAGTCATCAATATAACAGAGCATAAGACCCATTCTAAAGAATCAAAACAAGAGATGAAGCCAGGAGATATATGACAAACTTCGAAGTCATCTCTAGTGCTGTGACGCATACCATGCAGCATCCCCCGGCTTCCAAGCTGAGGATGAACTACCACTCCTCAACTATATGGCATATATATCTTTTATACCATCCACCCGGAGAATGCAATGCTCTTGTCGGCTTCTTAAACAAGAGGAGGTACCCATATTCGATTCAACACAGTTTCCTAGTGAAGAAAGACGTGTCCTTGACACCAGAGTACCAAAAGCAGACCTCTTTTGGCATTTGCTCGAGCGAGATGGCCCACTACCCCTCAGCAATGTTTCCTCTGTCCAATATCGATATCGTGATATTCAATTCGGCACCAGATTCCTCATTTGAAGAAGTAGTGTGTAGAGTGAAGGCCTATGCGAAGGACATT
Source organism: Helotiales sp. EF0021 (assembly GCA_000292665.1). NCBI lineage: Eukaryota > Fungi > Ascomycota > Leotiomycetes > Helotiales > Helotiales sp. EF0021. The sequence continues at coordinate 3,629 of AIET01000240.1, forward strand.
CGATGTGACGCGTTCGGAAGTGTTTCGTGGGCGGACGCTGATTCTGCGTCTCATCGTTCTTGGAACGCGTTTTAATTGCATGACAGCCCGGTGGCATCAAATACTCAATCCATCAACCATTGCCGTATGTATCTTGCCCCTAAGGTTGGCTTAGCTGTCGCTACCCCCATCACATCGCAAATACCGCAGGTCGACGCGACAACTGCATAGGTCTCGAGACTCCACTTCGGTCGGAGTGCAACATTGGCAGAATGACAGATTGATGGTAGATGATGCAAAGGGTATCAGTGGCAGACATCCAAAGAAAGGACTGCGAGAAAGTCGGATCATGGTTGCTTGTGCGCCGCGTTGATCATGGGTGAAATGGGAAGAGGTGATGACTGTGGAAAGCGTGTGCCTAGGTAGTGAAAGTTGATGAATATGCACTAGGCTCAATGTTGTAGGTGGGGTTATTTTAACGGCCCCTTCACTCAACTTATGTGCATCAGGGCTGCCCCAGTACGCTTTCGAAGAAGAAACTAGCGTTGATGTTGGAGATGTACTTGGTGGACATCTGAATAAAGCCCATCTAGTGTAAGTGGACCAGCATATCTCTTTTACTGACATTAAAGGGAAGCTGAATTGCAAGTTATCCTCCGCTTCTAGCGAAGCCTGATATTCTAACATTTATTGGGTATATACATGAACATTCTTATTAACGTTGTTATTACTGATCAAAAGCCTGACTCTGACACATCTGCCAGTAGACTCCTCTTGCCCTTAGCAATTCCTGATGGTTTCCTTTCTCCACGACTCTCCCCTCACCCATCACAAATATCACGTCTGCTTTTTGAACAGTGGCGAGTCTGTGGGCAACCACAACTCGGGTCATGCCACTGCCGCTCTCTTCGAAGACTTTCATGACATCTCTTTCAGTCTCGGAGTCGAGATTGGATGTTGCTTCATCAAGCAGCAATAGCTTTGGATTCCTGATCAAGGCTCTCGCTATCGCTATCCTCTGCTTCTGGCCCTGTTTGCACCGTGATTAGTGCGGCTCTTATGCACTAATTGGGAAAGTGTACAAAACGGGGGACAGGAAACTCACTCCAGACAATGCTACCCCCTTTGCCCCCACCGCCGTCTCGTACCCTTCTGGCAACGAGCTGATGAAATTGTGGATTCCTGCTTCTTGGCAAGCTTTCTGTATCCTCATCTCCACGTCTCTCGCAACATTCTCTGTGCACGTTGAGCACGGGGAAGGCTGAGAAGATGGTATTCCCAACAGGATATTCTCCCGTATCGTGCCTGAGAAGAGAGCAGCTTCTTGTGCAACCAGAGACAGGTTCGAACGGTAGGAAGATATGGGGATATTGGAGATGTCACGTCCGTTGCAAAGGATATTTCCACCTTGCGGTGTATAGAAACGCTCCAGCAAGGAGATTATGCTCGTCTTGCCGCATCCTGTTTGGCAATTAGTAAGTACTACTTAGATTCAAGTAAAAGATACGTGGCCAGAATCCACTTACCAGAAGGGCCAACGATAGCTGCGAATTGGCCTGCTTGGATCTTTTTGAAATGTCAGTATTTGATGTTGTGAGCTGAGGATAGAATACATACACTCATAGTCACGTCGCTTAAAACAGCTACATCTCTCGTGGGATATCTGAAGGAGACACGCTGGAGCTCGATATTCATGCCTGCTTCTTTCTCTGAGATAATCGGATAGTCCTCTGTTGGTACACTATCTTTGTCTTGGGACGATGGTCGCATATCCCGGATTCGGTTGGCAGCTGTGAAGGCAGCGGCCACATCTAATTTTGAGACCCATGTCAGGAAACCTGTTTTCAGAAAATGGGGTTGAGGAAAAGGTTGGACATACTGGGACCGAAGCTTAACGATTGTCCGGCGCTGCTGCTGCCTTGCACGACTGCTAAGTAGACCACCACTAAAACGAGATCAGAATGGATTTTGGTAAGCTTGAAGGATAAATACTCACGATATTGGAAGGGGGTGTACTCTTGGCTTGCAAGCAATCGTCCACCGAACCTGTGTGCATGTTAGCTGCTATTCTATGCCCTGAGCTTCATCGACAAAATAAGACTTCGAAGATGGGATTTCGAGGGTAAATATGGGAGAAATGCTCTCAGAGTTCCACCGCAGGAATGATAAGTATAGACTCGGTATGTAGGGCGTTAATTGCCGAAGGGGTAGGGCTTTGAAACGTACCATAAAATAAACGCCATGCAAAGCAACGCACTGCTATCACTCAACGCGAAAACGAACGTTGACCACCGAGCCTTCTTGAACGCATCGTTCGTATGATTTCTCAGAAGTGTTTCGTATCTTTGACAGATCTCTGATTCCAGAGTGAGACTTGAGACAGTGCGGAAAGCACCGATCGCCTCTGTCGCAAACTTGCTGCTAGTCTCGAAGACGGCATTGTTCAACCTCTCGAACTGTACTTCGTATCGAAGACGAAGGTACCCGGAGAACAAGATAATAGGCATTGATGTACATATGGAGAGGAGGGCAAGCTTCCATCCAAAATACATGGACAGTGCAATGGAACCTGCGATGTTGAAAAGTGCAACAAGCACAATCGCCATGTTGACGCCGAGTAGTTGCTGTAATTGTGTCGGATCACTTGCCATACGGGAAGTGAGAGCTCCGTTTGAGTTATCTTCGTGGTCATGATATGAGACCGGCTTCACCAGGACATTTTGGAAGTACTCTTGGCGATAGGTTGCAGTGATTTGCTTTGAGAAGAAGTCAGCAAGCTAGTCAAGCTAGTTGATGGAACACAGAAAGCTGGAGGAAGTTGATACTCACAAAGGAGACCACATTTGACGACCATCCGAGGATGAAATAGCTGGCTGCAACACCAACACCCAGAAATGTGAGCATGAGGCACCAGTAGCTTGTCTGTTCTCGTAGAGATTGTCCCCAAAGACTGAATAGAGAGATGAGCTCAGCGAATAGAAACGAATGGACGGGAAAAGCAACTATGTCGAGTTAGCGTATGTCTTTGGTGCGTAAAGCCGGGATACTGTACCTCCAGCACCAAATGCACCAAGCATCATCACGCCGTACCATTTCCATTGGTACTTTTGCTCCCACAAGAACAAGGTGAAGCTCCCTCGAGAAGACTGTAGCCCTACTTTGCTGTCTTCTGAGCACTGGAGTGCATCGAATTCCTCCTTCATCAGCGGCTGCTGATACATTGCCTCAGATTCACCTCGTTTTTCTGGATCTGAGATGAAGTCCGTGCTCATCGAATCTTCTGCTAAGGATAGCTGTTGAGCATGTGCAAGCTTCCAGTAATGGCCATCTGTCTCGCTCATCAATTGGTCATGAGTGCCTTGTTGTACAACTTTGCCCGCCTTCAGGACGATTATGTTATCAGCCTTCATGATTGTCGATAGCCTGTGAGCAATGGTGATCGTGGTTCGACGTTTGGAGATCCTATCCAAAGCCTTCTGAATGATCCGCTCGCTATGAATATCAACTGAACTTGTCGCTTCGTCCAGTATCAAAATTGATGGCTGTTTTATGATGCTTCGAGCGATTGCCAGTCTCTGACGCTGACCACCGCTCAGCTTGATTGCTGCATCACCAACGATTGTATCGTATCCCTATTTCAGAGTAAGCGATCAACCCGAATTCTAGACGCTGCCCATCCAATAGGGACAAGGACGAACCTCAGGTAGCTTTTCGATGAACTCGTCTGCGAATGCTTCCTTGCAAGCTTGTACAACCAGGTTTCTCTTTTTCTGGTCACTCAAATGCTCCAAATCTGTACCGATCAGACCATATTCAACGTTTTCAGCTATGGTGGTGTTGAAGAGAAAGGGCTCCTGCTGAACAAGCCCAATTTCAGATCTCCATGATGTAAGATCAATATCACGAATATTCTGGCCACCAACAGTGATTGTGCCAGGTCTTGACCATGGTGTCTGTGTCTTCGATCAGCATAGTTTCTATTCTCCCTTCACATCAGTAAGTTCTACAGTGAAACTTACAATGGCATGATCCGGGAGATGTCCTTCAAGTTCGTACCATCTCTCCAACAATCCCACGATGGTACTCTTCCCAGAACCAGAAGCTCCAACAATCGCTGTTACCTTTCGAGCAGGGAAACGAACGCTGAGATTGTCCAGGATCTTCACATCCCATCTCATCGGGTAGGCGAAACTGATGTTTTCAAGAACGATGTCTTCGGAAGCAATTTCTGCGCCTTGGATTCCGTGAGTCTGGGGCTGTGGTGCATCTATGATCGTGAAGAGGATGCCGGCTGCCCCTGCAGCATGTGCCGCTGCCGTCATTGGACCTGCTATACCTCCAATGGAGGTCACAATTGTCATGATGGACATAAGAATGCTAATTTGAATGAGAACAGTACTCGATGGGGACTGGTAGCACTCACATGATTATTACTGCAACATTGGGAATTTCTGACGCAAGGTACAGTTTAATAGCATACCAAAACGACAAGGCAAAAGTCCTACAATGCTTGTGTTAGAATATGGCCTCGAGGTGAGTATTCTCCAGTACTTACGCATGAATGGCAAAGAAAGCTGAGCATGAGTTAGCTAATGATCTGATGGATGTTACAGGATAGAAATACCTGGAGCTTGTTGGACGGCCACCACAGGCGAGAGTAAGAAGCCCCTTCTCCGAGATTCCTTCACCCAGCCTGAGTATCTTTCTGACATTTTATCTTCTGCTCCACAAGCAGCCACCATTCTTATCATCTCAAAGACCTCGCTGGCAACAGAAGAACTCATTTTGTCGGCTTCCTCGACATCTTTAAGCCCTTTCACCAGAAATGGAATAGTCAAGGAATAAAAGAGGACAATAAAAAACAACCCGGCGCTGGTGACAAGAGTAAGGAGAATATGATAATGAAAGGCAACTGCCAGAGCAGTTATAACTAGAGACATAGACTGAAGAAACATGGATAATTTCTCTGAAATGCCAATCTGAAGAATGTTGGCGGTGATGGTAATGATTGCAGCTGTCTGACCAGGTGGAAGTGTATCGAGCACCGAAATGGGTTGCTTGACAAGTGCCTGAAGATAGGCTAGCCGCATGGCAGCTGAGATTCGGATGCTCGCCATTCGGAAGCCAAACTGACGCTTCATTAGTTCTAAGCCTTTGATTACAATTGGGAAAGGATAAGGCACCATAGCAATATACCCAAGGAAAAGTCTAGCAACAAAGAGGTAGACAATGTATAATCTAAAATTGTGTTAGTTCTGTCAACGGGTAAAATTGAGATTTAGACCTTACACATATTTATTTATGATTTGAAGGAATGTCTCTTTCGGATCTTGAGAATCAGGGCTATGCAGTGCACCAAAAACCCCGACGAGCTCGCCTTAAAAAGTCAGTTTGCAACCACTCTCCCAATCTATAGGGACGTACCGAACACAACGTTCATCAAAGGGAGTGTAATGCCAGTGGCTATAGATGCTGCTGAAGCAACAGCAAGGAGAAATTTGTCACTTTTTGTCGAGTAGGAAAATATCCTCTGTTTCATACGTTAATGTTGATGTGAAGACCTGATAAATTTCACGAACCAAAAAATGGGAGATTGCTATCCTGTACTCTGCCGAGATGAAAGACTTCTTCGGAGCCTGGGAAGGAGGAGCATGTTGAACCTTCTCAGATCCGTTGACGAGCTCACCCTCCAGTAATGGTAAATCTTCCTCTTCGAATGAACCTCTATTGGGTGATGATGGCGTTGTCGGACAGTTCAGTAGAGTTGTACCTTCTGACACCGACGATCGACGTTCTGAATGCGAGTCGAACGGCATCTCATGGTGAGGGGAAGCTTCATTTTCCTCGTACTCCGAACTCGTAGGAAGAGGAGTGTAAGCTGTACCTGCGGCTTGTGATGCGTTTATGTGACTATTATGCTTTTTAGTAGGATGTTCGGAGATTGAAATTCATTGTCTGGCGAGACATACTTTCTCTTCGAATTTGGCGACATCTTCTCATCCTCATTACGAGCACTTTTTCTCATACTTTCCCAGGCATTTCCACTTCAAAGTCATGTTGACTCGTATCAACTTCCGAGGTTTTCATTTCCGAAGGAGCTTATCTTAGGTCGAAACATCGCTGTCCGTGAAAAGTACCCATGCAAGGGGTCGATATGAGCTTTGTCGATCTGTCAGTATGATTCCAAAAACACCCTGAAGCATGGGAAGATCTGATCCGCGTTTTGCTTCATCGTGGGTTTCAACATTTGGGGATCGACCGCGCCAAGTCTACGGGAAGGTGGAAGCGGGCGTTTGATGAAATGCAGCTAGAAACAATGGCGCAGGGGAAGTGCGAGAAACTCGGAGCGAGTCCGAGGGAAAACGAGTAGATCCGAGGTCACGATGTTGCAAGAAGTCCGCGAAGGGGCTTCACAGTGGACAATTCTTTTTGGAAGAGAACTTTAAACAAAAGTATATATATGTGAAGAATGTGTCTAGTTCTAGTCCGTCGCTGAAGTGAAAAAATTATGCGTGCATGCTAGGGCTCCTTCAAATGTTCGAGACCATATTCCTTATTATGTCGCCCAACTCCTTCACCGTGTGTTTATCCCTAGGTAATGTATGACCTTTGGCATGATCAAAAAGATATGCATTGTCCTGTAAGTATAAGATTAGTATATGGTATCAGTAGATGGAGCTAACATACCATTTCGCAGATGTTGTACAGCGCAATCGAACCCGCCAGATACGGGTCTAAGGAGCCGACTGCGATAAATATTAGTGATCCACTGCAGCATGGCAGGCGGAGGATTTGAAGACTTACTGACATGGCAGGTGGGAATGGTGATTGTCAAATCAGATTCGTCTGCCAAAACAATTCGATCCAGTTGAGCGTTTAGAGGTGGCCACCCCGCAAAAAACAATGCACATTTGAATGTTGGCTCTCTTCCTTCCATCTCGAATCGCATTTGCTCATGAAGGATCAGAGTGGCGGCGACTGTTGCTCCTTCCGAATAGCCAATAATGCCATCAAATGGCCCTTCCTCGTCAACTATATGGTAGAGATATTCGAGGGCCTCCTGGGCACTGTCGCTACTATGGACGTTGTCCATAGGATCCACCGGCGATACGTCTCCGGGAGATATATCACCAGGCCCCATACCTCCACACATCAGTTGCCGCATTTGATCCTCCGCTGTCACGCCTTTGGGGAAATTTCGAATACGTTCGAGGAGGTCGTTACTGCCATCACCACCTTCAGACTCTGTCGGTCTGATGAACCTATAGTACGGAGCGGCTCCGAAGTAGTCCTCGAATCCCTCCGGGGGAAAGGCTTCCACTGGTCCGTTTATAAAGTGCAGTTCTGCGGTATCGTCGGAACTAAGCTCCTTGACCAGCGGAGCTATCAGAATATCGTCAGCATAGAGTCGTGTATGGAAAGCGGGTGAAATTACCTAGCTGAACTTCAAATTTCTAAGGCTGTTAGTTTGAGGTACCGCAAGAACGAGGGAAGTCTTACATCTGCACTTCCATATGCCCCACATAAACAAAGAAATCTCATGATGGTTGATTGCAAAAGGAGTGAGTCTTGCTCAGATATGCCGGTAGCACTTGGTATAACGAGAATTGAAGGGTAGTAATGATGTAAAAGAACGAATGTAGCAGTCGAGTAGAAATGAAGCAAAACTTAGAACATTTAGGAAACAAATTAATCCGAGAGAAAGAGCCTTATTGCTCCTTATTGCAGACCCAAAGAACAATGCAATTTCCCATCCACCAATCCTGAGTCGTCTCTGATAGCCCATCATTGCCATTCTTGTCATACATGTCTCAAACCGGAGACAGAGGAACGAAACACTGGGCCTGTGGCTGTACTCGGGTTTGAAACGAGGATCGCAATCATCGAGATTGGAAACGTGATACTTCTCTCAATGATCTTCGAGACCCACCAGGGCGCAAATATGAAGTGGGGAACCTTGACGCCGGGCCCGAAGATCCCTTACTTTTCTGAGAAAGCTTGTTGCTCGTCATACGGCCATTTTGAGGGGCAACCAGATGATAGAGCGATCTCCACTTGGCTTGTTTGTATACACAAGTACGTTTGTTAAGAAGTTCTCCTGAGATGCGGATCTTCTGAGCCCTGCTACCAGTATCCCGACTCATAACGTCAATGACCGAGCTCATTTTGACCTCAATATAGCAAGCATTTTTCAATTTACTTTTCGTTTGACGCTCTCACTTGTTTTCATGATTGTGCCGAATGCTTTCCACGAGTCAATAGGGTTTCGGGAAGCACTTGCAGTGTAGATTCGTATTCTCCGGAGCTGCGGTCATTCCATTGAGACAGTGAATTAGACGTCTGGACATCATCACAGACCTGAAGCTTTGTATAGTTAGATTATTCTAAGTCAGAATAGCTGCAGGAATCATAATATCCTTCAGAGTCCGAGTAGTGTCAAAGTAAGAAAAGAGCGAGTACTCGCATACGAAGGATGTGTTCATTGCTAGACAATACTTAACTCGAGAAAATCGGGAAGTAGGTTCTATTTTGGAGCGTGAAAGCCACCTGGAAGCCAGTTGTGTCATTCCTGTTGGTTGTACGGGGTATGAGCTCGGATCATCTAAGGGGTAGTAGGCTAGCCGAATCCAGGCTAGCTTCATACCTTATCTTAACTTCTCCTCGTGAGCTCGGTGGGGGACCTCGAGCTCATCACTACCGCATCCGCTTCTTACCTATGTACCTAGAGAGTCTGCTTTGTGATGGAATTCTTTGGCTTCCAACGCAAGCGCCCAGAGTGCTCGAGTTTCGCCGAAGTACCCTCATAAGATGTGAGCTTGCAGATTCTGAGTGGCCTGGCCCAGCGGCCTGGGGGGTGGATCCTCAAACCTTCTCTGGCGGGGTCTGAGAACCATCGGATCAGAGCCACAGACGATTAAAATGAAGGACCAAACTCTCGAAGATCTGTGCAGACGACTCTTGGGGTTTTTCAGCCACCTCCTCAGTCCCAGCGCCACAACATCCTCAAGTCCCAGTACGGGTATCCGTACCAGGACCCAGGACCAAGGACCCAGAACCTACGTAGGAACGTGAGTGCATCGCCGTCTCAGGCTAGACGGAAACACAGAACAAAGTTATCTCCCTGGACCAGGCCCCAAGATGCTGGGCGGCTACGTTGTTCATGCGAATTCTCTGCGTCTCACGACTGAAGAATCTAGTTCCAGGGAGCAGGTAAATGATTAAGCGCGAGAGGCATGCACCGGAGAGACCCAGGACCGCCCACATGCGCAGTACGAAGTATTGCCGGAGGGCGGGAGATCTACCGCAAGCCCGTGTTTCTTCTTTGGATGCACAGCCTGTTCCGTTTGCGTTCCATACTGGCCCAAGCGAGCCAAGCTCAAGTTCATCGTCTCGCGCTCAAGTTAGGTTCACATGGCAGGGCAGGTACCCGCTCTTGGCAATCATGGCAGGGGATGTGCGTGCCCCTGTTCCTCGAAAGATCCTTTGCAAATGGGGCACCCTCGAGGCACCCACCCAGTCTGAATCATGGGGGCTCGGTTCGCTAATGGGAACAAGTTTCTTCGTCTGAACACCACTAGGGAATTGATGTGAGCGATGTGGTTTCATGCAAGATTGTCATTCACATGTTGCTGAAATAACTTGAAGGCCATATCTTTCCCCGTTCTACACAAGAACCTCTACAATACTCTAGTCAGCGAAGTATTGTAGTGGCAGGGAGTCAGAACCACCGAATCTGCCATGGCACCTATAACCCCCACGAGCTCGCCCCAGAGGGGCACGAATGGTGCTTTCGAAGCCGACAAAGATGGGCGGGGAAGGAATAGCATTGCTGTTGATACGAATCAGAGCCCACGCACGAAACTTTACACTGATGCCTATACACACGGATACACCGAGGGTTATATACACGGCAACGGGTCACCAAAAACCATGCCCATTGCAATTGTTGGAATGGCGTGTCGTTTGCCAGGCGACGTAGCGTCACCCCAGGAGTTCTGGGAATTGTGTTCACGCGCACGAACGGGGTGGTCAGAGGTACCGAAGGAGAGGTTCGAGGCAGCCAGCTTTTATCACCCTACTGCAGGGAAGAGTGGTTGTTTTAATGCCGTTGGAGGCAACTTCCTGAAGGAAGATGTCGCACGATTCGATGTAAGTTCAACCCAACGCCCGCATTCATCAAGGATTATCACGCTGACGATACATGTACAGGCCCCGTTCTTCAATCTGACAGCTCAAGAGGCGACTTCTATGGATCCCCAGCAGCGGATTTTGCTCGAGTGTACATTTGAAGCTCTTGAGAATGCAGGAATCCCGAAACACGAGATTGTTGGGAAGGATGTGGGAGTCTATATTGGCGGTTCATTCTCCGAATATGAATCCCAATCCTTTGTGGATACAGATACAATCCCAATGTACCAGGCAACCGGTATGTCTGAATAATGCATTGTGCTGCGAGTGATACTGACAAAGCCAAGGCTGCGCGTTTGCTATGCAATCGAACAGAATATCTCATTTCTTCGACTTACGGGGCCCTAGCTTTACTATGGATACAGCGTGCTCCTCCAGTCTCGTAGCAATGCATCAAGCTTGTCAAAGCATAAGAAATGGGGAGTCGAAGTCTGCTATTGTTGGTGGGTGTCATTTGAACATGCTGCCAGAGTTCTGGATATCTATGTCAAATTCGCGGTAAGACAAGGCAGCTCTGTCTACAGGTGAAATATGGTGTTAACCCGAGTAGATTGTTCTCAGCCGAAGGAAGATCTTTTTCTTTCGACAGTCGAGGCACGGGATATGGTCGTGGAGAAGGCTGTGGGATAGTGATACTGAAACCACTTGACCAGGCATTGAAAGATAATGATGTTATTCGGTCTGTGATCGTTGCGAGCGGTGTTAATCAAGACGGGAGGACTCCTGGTATCACTATGCCGAATGGCTCAGCACAAGGTATGCCTCCTAAAGTGTGCTAAGTCAGTCAAGAGTCCTGACAATCCTACAGAATCGCTTATGCGATCGGTTTACAAGAATGCTGGTATCGACCCGAAAGATACCGGCTACATTGAAGCTCATGGCACTGGAACAAAGGTTGGAGATCCGATCGAAGCTGCAGCATTACATAGGGTGTTTGGTGAAGGCCGGACGGCTCGAAATCCCCTGTTTCTTGGATCTGTTAAGTCGAATATTGGGCATTTGGAAGCTGCCTCTGGTAGGGTTATCCGTCCATTTGTGATGTGGATTGGACCATTGCTTACAAAGCTTCAGGCATAATTTCAGTCATCAAAGCGGCGCTGATGCTGGAGAGAGGGCAAGTCGTAGTTTCATGGTAATATTTACATTTGCATGCTAATCCTTCACAGGTTCATTCTTCCAAACTATGACTTCAAAAAGCCCAATGAACAGATCCCATTCTCCAAGTGGCATCTCAAGGTATATGGCACAGTCCATGACTTGAACCATATCAGATCTAACGCGGCGCAGGTCCCGATCAGTCAACGTCCTTGGCCGACAGCAAAGCGCTTCGCGAGTGTGAACAACTTCGGATTCGGTGGGACAAACGCACATCTCGTCTTGGAACGCGCGCCTTTGACCAGAAACAATGACGAACACGTGGAATCCGGTTCCCAGAACCGGAAGCTATTTGTGCTTTCCGCAAGTAATAAGAATGCTTTGGAGTTACTGATGAAGAATCTCGGGATTTATCTAGAGCAGAGACCTGAGATTTTTCAAAATGATTTAATGACAAATCTTGCGTATACCCTGGGAGAAAGGCGTTCTTTGATGCAATGGAGGTACGTTTCATTCTCTTGCGCAACCTTGATGGGCTTGTTATGCTCCAGTATGAGATGAGTGCTCCGTAATGTGCTCTGTTGGCAGTAATGTCAAACAAGAACTCCGGTTTTCGAATATTCCACTATACAGGAAGGGTACATACTAATTCTTTTTGTCAGAGTGGCCATTTCAACCACCTCATCTTTCGGCTTAATTCAGGCATTGAACAGCGGGAAGATCACACCTTCACGGGAGAGCGAGGCAGCCTCACGTATCGGCTTTGTGTTCACTGGTCAAGGAGCGCAATACTTCAATATGGGACGCGAGCTATACGATCAGTATCCCGTATACCAATCCACGCTCATCGCCTGCGACAAATACTTAGCATCTCTCGGAGCTCCATTCTCTCTTCTTGGTATGTGCAACCTTGATCCTCAAAACATCTTCGCATTGCTAACAAAAATTCATATAGATGAGCTCAACAAAGATGCGGCTACCTCACTCATCAACGAGGCTCACATAAGTCAGCCTGCATGCACAGCAATCCAGCTCGCCCTCACCGATTTACTACGATCATGGGGCATCTTACCCAATGCAGTGACTGGACATTCAAGCGGGGAGATAGGCGCCGCATATGCCGCAGGAATCCTACCTCTCGAATCATGCATGGCCATCTCATACCACAGGGGAATGGCTACGCGAATGCTGAAGAAGAAATTCCCGGACTTGAAAGGATCTATGATGGCGGTAGGCGGCACCAAAGAAGAGCTTGAGCCAATCTTGTCTCAATTAAAGGCAAAAGCTAGAATTGCTTGCTTCAATAGTCCAACCAGTCTTACTGTAAGAGCCTGATATTTCCCTCCTCGGCATTTTACTTTCCGCTGTCCTTTGGACACGCTCACTTCTTTCAATACAAAAACTTTTCCCTAAGAGAAAATACTAACCCGCGCCAGATTTCTGGAGACGAGCCAGCGATCGATGAACTTCACAAAGTTATGGAGCAGAAGCAGATGTTCAATCGGAAGCTTCAAGTAGACATGGCCTACCATTCTCATCACATGAACTTGATTGCCGAAGACTACCAACAATCACTGCAAGCACTCGACCCACCTCAGTCGACCGATGTGAAGTTCTATTCTTCCCTGCTTGGAAAGCCTGTAGATGCGTCTTCTCTCGAGTCGTCCTACTGGGTGGAGAACTTGACACAGCCAGTACGATTTTCACAGGCTGTGACTCAAATGTGCGCTCCCATTGATGGTTTCAAAACCGGCGTTAGCATGATCATTGAAATTGGACCTTCCTCTGCACTGGGCGGTCCAGTCAAGCAAGTTCTCAAGGCAATCGGTGCGACGGATATCCCGTATATGTCTGCACTTTCGAGAAAGATGAATGCGGTCGAGGCAGCATTGGACCTAGCCTCGACACTTTTCGTTAAGGGAGCGAGACTCAATATGGGTGCGATCAACCTTTCCAAACAACCACCCGAGCTACTAGTCGATATGCCTCGGTATCCATGGAACCACAACACTCGGTATTGGCACGAGGGGCGTCTCTCAAAGAAGCACAAGAGCCGCACCATTCCTCGACATGATCTTCTTGGTACTGTGGCTAATTATTCATCGGATCTGGAACCAACCTGGAGGAACATATTGCACATGGACGATCTCGCACCCTGGCTTCGTCATTACCAAGTTCAATCTTTGAGTTTGTTCCCAATGGGTGGATTTGTATCGATAGCGGTGCAAGCTGCTTCACAAAGGGCACTATCACGCAATTTCGTAGATTACGACAGCTTTCAACTGCGAAGCATTTCGGTCCATACCCCATTAATTCTATCAGATGAGGATGTTGAGATGACCATACAATTACGGCCTCACCAAGAAGGTACACTCTCATCATCTGACTCGTGGGATGAATTCCGGATCTGCACATGGACATCTAGCAAAGGTTGGACAGAGCACTGCAAGGGTCTGATCTCAGTAAAGACCAGCGGTCTCGGAAGCCTGGGACAATCAACAGTGGCAGATATCTTGAGCTCAAATAAAGCTGCTGTGGACAAGACCAAACTTTACGACTCTCTTGCTCAACTCGGAGTCTCCTACGGCCCTAGTCTCCAAGGGATCCATGACTGCGCAGCAAATGATACCAGTTCGACAGCTACAATCACCACATTAGACAGTACCAACGATGCACCGCAGCACCATACAGACTCCATCATCCAACCAACATTACTCGAGCAAGTCATTGAGATGTACTGGCCCATCCTAGGTGCGGGTCGAGGATCCAAATCTGTGGAGACTGTCTATCTTCCTTCATCTGTTGAGTCCATGACCATTTCCCGGAAGATCACGGACCTTGCGAAGAATCCTGGAGACTCGCTCCGGGCGCTTTGCGCAGGAACATTACCGCCGTCTAACGTCGTGCCAATTGACTTTTCAATGTTCGCTACATCTCTTGAGTCTGATGAGATACTTCTAGAAATCTGCGACTTGAGCGTCTCACCAATCTTGGAAAGAGGCGAAATAGAGAGTGATGTTCCTAGAGAGCTCTGCTACAAATTAGAATGGGAGCCAATTCTGCAGCCATCGGAATCTTCCACGTCGACGAGCACTGCGGAAGCCATTGCGAATGGGATTGCAAATAAGACTACGAACGGCGAACACCAGCACCTGAATGGAACAACGAACGGAGTCTCCACCCCTGACAGCATCACGAAGCCCAGCCTGGGTGAAATAGTTATTGTTCATGGAGACAACGACATCCAAAAGCTTCTTGCATCAGAACTGGCAGAAAGCATTGAACGCCTGACCGAAACTCAACCTTCTCTTGGCACTTTTGCAGATATCGAGCCCGCTGGGAAGACCTGCCTCTTCATTTCGGAATTGGATGACAACATTCTCTCGTCTCTTACACCCACTCAATTCACCACGCTACAACATGTGCTCACCAAAGTCGAGGGAATTCTATGGGTGGTGCGCGGCGCCTACCAGTCATCCAGCAATCCGGACGCAAATATGGTCACAGGACTGAGTCGAAGTATCCGTTCCGAGACGCTTCTGAAATTCGCGACCTTGGACCTAGACTCAGAAACTATATCAAATACACCAAGCACTGTTCAAACCATCGTCAAGGTCCTCAAAGCTACATTTGGTCCTGATGCTGAAGTAAGTTGCGAGCTAGAGTTCATGGAGAGGAAAGGACAACTGTTTACTCCCCGCATCATTAATGATGTGGAAATGAACGAGGCTGTACACAAGGATACAAAGTCATTCGTCCTGGAACCCACGCTGTTTGCGCAAAGCGATCGACCTTTGAAGATGGCGATTGGCACTCACGGAGCTTTGGAGACTCTTCATTTCGTCGATCAGGTGATCGGAGAACCATTGCCGAGCGACGAGATCGAAATCGAGGTCAAGGCAATTGGCATGAACTCGGTAGATGTTCAGACTGCCATGGGCTTGCTGCCCCAGAATTCCGGCTTTGGCGTCGAGTGCAGTGGTATAGTCACCAATGTCGGATGCGGTGTCACTAAGCTCGCTGTTGGAGACCGTGTCGCATGCCTTACTGTTTCTTACGGTGTCTATTCAGCATCAACCCGAACCAAGGCAATATATGCGATTCCTATCAAGGAGGAGCTCTCATTCCAGGCGGCGGCTGCTGTCCCTGTGGCGTATTGCACATCCTATCACGGCTTACTCAACCTTGGTCAATTAGAAGAAGGCGAACGTGTTTTGATTCACGGCGCTGCAAGCACAGCTGGCCAAGCCGCGATTTCTCTAGCAAGTATGAGAGGCGCTGACATATACACCGTCGTTGTCGCTCCTGCCTGCAAGAAATCTCTTCAAGAGAAGTTTGGTCTGTCAGAGGATCATATCTCTGTTGGTCATCCTACTTCTTTTGGATCAATCGCCAAAGGTGGATTCGATGTCGTGTTGAAGTGTGTCGCAGCAGATTCTGACACTACCCGGGAACTTTGGCAAAGTCTTGGTAGCTTTGGTCGTTTCGTCGAGATCAAGGATGCGGCGTCTCCGAATAGCACCATACTAGACACCACCAGCCTGCAGAATAACAGAAGCTTTATGTCGGTTGACTTGATGGCTGTTGCCATAGAGAGGGCGAAAGTGATGCAGCGCCTCGTCTCAGGCGTCTCGGAACTTTTGGAGAAGGGAGTCGTGAAGATACCCACATTAACTGTCTTCCCAATATCCGACGTGGAGATAGCTTTCAATACATTCAAAGACGGAACAACAAGCGGCAAGATGATTGTATCACCAGGGCCAGAGGACCAGGTCAAGGTTTGTACTCACCAGTCATGCTCTCTGAAATTTCACTTGCTTACCGAAGCAGGCAACTCCATGGAGCAAAGGAAACAAACTTCTTCGCTCCGATGGATCGTACATCCTCATTGGTGGTACCGGTGGCTTAGGACGAAGCATGGCCAAGTGGATGGTTGCCCAGGGAGCACAAAATCTCGTTCTGGTGTCTCGAAGTGGCGCCATCACCACCCAAGTCCAGAAATTGATTGATGATCTCCCTAATACCAACATCGTAGTCAAAGCTTGCGACGTATCCAAGGAAGAATCCGTTAACGAGCTCATTCACAAGGACTTGATTGACATGCCTCCCATCAGAGGAGTCGTCCATGGAGCCATGGTCTTGAAGGTAAGTCACCCCCGAATCCACGGCCAACAACTTACTAAAATTTGACAGGACGTTCTCTTCGAGAAAATGACCTACGAGCAATACACCACCGTGATCGAGTCCAAAGTACGCGGGGCCTGGAATCTCCACAACGCTCTCGAATCCACCAAGACCAAACTTGACTTCTTCGTTGCACTCTCTTCGGCAGCAGGCGCAGTCGGAAACAGAGGCCAAGCCGCTTACTCAGCCGCCAACACCTTCCTCAACGCCTTCGTCCAATACCGCATCAGACTAGGTCTTCCCGCCTCCTCTCTAGATCTCACAGCTGTTTCCGACGCCGGATATCTAGCCGAGAATGCGGAAGCAGCTGCTGAAGTATCAAGGAACCTTGGAAGCGATACGATCTGTGAGAAAGAAGTGTTGGCGTTACTTCGAGCTGCTATTGATGGAAGATTGATGAAGGCGTGTGGTGGTCATACCATCACAGGAATGAGGATCACGCCTACGACATTCTGGACCAACGATGCGAAGTTCAAACATTTGCGTCTCGCCGCCAAAGCATTGGAGCCAGCTGAAGGAGAAGCGGCACAGATCTCGTTCAAAGCTGCTCTCAAAGCCGCGACTTGTTTCGAAGACGCCGAGGTCGTCGTCCAAAAGGGGTTGTTGAAGAAATTGCCTGAGGTACTTATGCTTGAGGAGGAAGATATGGATGTGAGTAGATCCCTGTCAAGTTACGCTCTTGATTCTCTGGTGGCGATTGAGGTGAGGAATTATATCACGAGGGAGTTTGAGGCGAACTTACAGGTTCTTGAGTTACTTGGAAGTGGAAGTATTGAGACTTTGTCGAAGGCGATTTGTATCAAGAGTAGATTGGTAAGCTTTGAGAAGTCGGAGTAGAGGTTGAGACATAGATTGATCTCCCTCCTGGGTATTGTAGATATATATATTTAGATAAATGCATTGGGAGTTTGATATTAGCCCCTGGCCAACCTGGAGTCGAGGTGCCTACCTTGTATCATTCCATGAGTTGTGCTGATGTATATAAAACATTGCTTTGTCCCTCAAAGACCTTCTGCAGTGTTATGCATGCAAGATCCCCCTGGCCTTTACAGGAGTGGACGGCAACCCCACCTGCCGCATAAAGCGTAGTTTGGCTTTGTCAGCATCCTCGCTCAGTACCGACAACAACACCATTGCTTCAGATCATCTCTGCTTATCTTTTTGACGCTTTTGACTTCACTTTGTGACAACTTGACGCGGCTAGATATTGACCACCGCAATGTTCCGTCATCTCCGAAGACGGGACCCGCCGGCTGACATGCACGACACGGCTGGTATCGCGGCGGCGCCGGGGAAGCCGCCTCTTCGAGTGAAGTTTGGTATGCCCAGCATTAGACGAGCAAGTCGAAGGCTTCTCGATCTCGAGCCAAGACGACCTTCTTCGCTTGGCGGCAGCTGCAGCTCCACCACTTCCACAAATAACAACTTCACATTTATTCCAAGAGAGATAAGGATTCTTTCATAATAATCATTGTCCCTGCCGGCCGGGACTTTGTTCTTCTCTTCTGCTTCTCTGTACCCCGCAAACGCGTCCCTGCATACTCCCATCATGGTCGCCCTCACCACCAGGATCAACGATGCGGTCGCGAACAGCTTCGTGGGCCGGCGATTCAGACTGGATGGATCTGGTCACGCAAAGGCTCGTCAACATGCCCGTTTCTTGACTGAGGTTCGAGCTGGTCTTGCGACGTTCTTTGCAATGGCGTATATCATCTCCGTAAGTGGTTGTCTTTATCCCGGCGTCGCTTCAAGACTGACGAGGGTGGATGTAGGTCAACGCATCAATCCTGGCCGACTCTGGTGGACCTTGTGTCTGCAATGATGCCAACGATCCTACCTGCATGGAGGACCTCGATTACAACCTCTGTCTTGGTGTTATTCGCCGCGACTTCATCACCGGTACGGCTGCGATCGCGGCTCTGACTTCGTTCTGCATGGGTTTCTTCGCCAACATGCCCATTGCTCTGGCTCCGGGAATGGGTATTAATGCTTACTTCACCTACACTGTCGTTGGATTCCACGGCACTGGTCCGGTCAGCTATAGATTTGCTCTTACTGCTGTCTTTGTCGAAGGATTCATTTTTGTGGCATTGTCACTTCTGGGACTCAGACAATGGCTTGCGAGAGTCATTCCTGCTTCCATCAAGTTAGCTTCTGGAGTTGGTATTGGACTATATCTCAGTAAGTCTTCCATCGTCTGTTGACCAGTGATCAAGGGAACAGCTGCTAATTCCTCACAGCAATCATCGGTATGACTTACAGTGCTGGCATCGGAGTCATCACAGGTGCCACCTCTACCCCTCTCGAACTTGCAGGTTGTCTCGAGTCCCAGCTTGTCGATGGTGTTTGCCCTGGTTCCTTCAAGATGCGATCGCCAACCCTGTGGATCGGAATCTTCTGTGGAGGCTTCTTGACTGCAATCCTCCTAGCATATAAGGTGAAGGGTGCGATTATCGCGGGTATTCTTCTAGTATCCATCATCTCATGGCCAAGATCCACTTCTGTCACTTACTTCCCGTACACCGCAATTGGCAACGACAACTTCGATTTCTTTAAGAAAGTGGTTACATTCCATGGTATTGAGAAGACTTTAGTGGTTCAGGAGTGGAACCTTGCTGGGGTATCTGGTCAATTTGGTCTCGCACTGATCACCTTCCTCTACGTCGATATCCTGGATTGTACTGGTACCCTCTACTCCATGGCTCACTTCGCAGGTGCCGTTGACCCCGAGACCCAAGATTTTGAGGGCTCAGCCGTCGCATACTTGGTTGATGGTAAGCTCCTACTCCTTGACTCCTCCCAATTCATACTGACAACTCATTCAGCTGTCGGAATCTCAATTGGCTCCCTCTTCGGCCTCTCCCCTGTCACAGCCTTTATTGAATCCGGCGCCGGTATCTCCGAAGGCGGCAAGACAGGCATCACAGCCATGGTCACCGGAATCTGCTTCTTTATATCCATCTTCTTCGCACCCATCTTCGCCTCCATTCCTCCCTGGGCCACAGGCTGCACATTGATCATCGTTGGAGCCATGATGGCTAAGGCTGCAAGGGACATCAACTGGAGATACTTTGGTGATGCCTTACCGGCTTTCTTGACGTTAGCGGTTATGCCGTTCACATACTCCATTGCTTATGGATTGATTGCTGGTATCGTCTCGTATATCGTCATCAATACCATCACGTGGTTGGTTGAGGTTCTCTCAGGAGGTAGGATCGTGGTTCCCGATAAGGACTTGAAGGAGCACTGGACTTGGAGAGTCAAGGGTGGCTTGGCACCACCGTGGATCATGAGAATGGCGCAAGGG
Source organism: Helotiales sp. EF0021 (assembly GCA_000292665.1). Lineage (NCBI taxonomy): Eukaryota > Fungi > Ascomycota > Leotiomycetes > Helotiales > Helotiales sp. EF0021. The sequence goes on from AIET01000240.1 coordinate 23,382, forward strand.
TGAGTAACATCTCTCTGGAAAGGACAAGGATTATGCTAATCTTAAACAGCAAGCGCGATTTCTGGCATGAAGACGAAGAGATCTCTGCTCGTCCGGATGTAACGCTTCGCTCTGCTGACCATGATCCCAAGTCGCACCCGACCACCGTCCTAGGAGGCGAGTCAAGCTCTCAGCTCTCCGAAGCAAAGCGGGGCGAGAAGTCTTCTTGAGAGGTTGTGGTGCTTTGCTTTTCTCAGAGATTTCTGCATGCAGATAATGGATGATGAGTAATGGTAAATAATGGGAAGGGCGCATATGCAACATACCACGTTTGTTGGCTGGGATATATGACGACTTGCTCGGCTCAGTAAATAGTATGAGAGCTACTAGCATGCTGGTATATCAAGAAATACTAAATGCTTTTGCATCCAAACAAACAATGACCCCCGGGTTCTTACCCTTTTTGTGGACGTGTACGGCGCTTTCCAGTAGCTTGCTTGGCCAGGGGACAGTAGAAGTGAGAGTAACGTTCATCCCATGTTCCCTGTTCCTCATGACTCTTAAATCCTTTTTCTCGTGCAGATCCCACAACAACCCATCAACAATTCACATGGAAATGTTCCCCCTGAGCTATTTGTCGCCGTGCCCGATCTCAACACGATCTCTCGCGTCCAACTCTCACCGCCTGCGTTGCTGTTGCGCCAACCTAGCTCTTTCTGCTAGCTCAGCAGACCGAAGTCCAGTATCTCTCTCCCACTTCCGTATCGCTTCAAAATGTGCCTCATCCGCACGTCTCCCTTTCTCCTTCTCTGCAAGTACTTTCCTCTCCTTCTCTTCCCATTCTTGTTGCACTAACCTATCACGCTCCACACGCGCACAGTTCTGACATTTCTCCGCGAGCCAATGATCAGCTAGCTCGCGGATCCCACAACCTGCGAAAGGTAGGTCGTTGTCGAGTACGTGCAGACATGGCTCGGGGCGTACGACGACGCGAGCGAATGCCTTGCATTCGCATAGCAAGTAGTGAGTTTGATGATCGGTGCACATATTGTACTGAGGGGATGTTCTGATGTTGGGATCTTGGCTTTACTTGCAAGGCGGATATCAAGCTTGATTTGTTGTTATTGTATCGGTGTCGTGTATGCAAGCTATTGGGAAGTAATATTGGATGCTGATGAATTGGGTCAGTATATGCTATGATGCTCTCTCTGTGAATGCGAGTTCTCATCAATAACTCATGACTCACCCTACTAAATCAGACTCTATGATTCACGGGAGGTGAACCTTTCTTAATACTGCCAAGCCTATCTGTTAAGGAGCTCTAGTTGATTTGCACCCAAATCGAACAACGAACGTTACTGTCACACTTGACAGTCCGTATTATCTCCTTTCCTCCAAGCTGAGAGGAAGACAAGATAATTGTTTTTATATCACCCACGCCTTTCGTGTATCTTCATGTTCCAACTGCAAGACTTAGGATAGGACACGAGAATGACGACTCTATATTTGATTAATGTTGATCCCTAACCTATCGATATCGAGCGGGTACAGGTGGTACATGATAGTATCTCAAGGTATTCGGTAGTAGAAGAAATGGGAATATCAACGTTCATTCCATGTCTCTCCTGGATCTATCTAGAGTATAGTCCTACATGTTCCACCCACCGGTCATCCGCTGAGCCAGTTCCAATCTCTCCCACGCCTCCGCCCGTCTTTGTCGTTCGACTCGCTCCTCTTCTTCAACTACATTTCTCTGCAGCACTCGTTCTTGGTGTTGTCGTGCTGCCTCTTCGAGATCCTCTTTCACTCTACACTCTCGACATTTCGTTGGGATTTCTGGGTCATCGACGGAATAATTTGGACAGTTCGGCGGGTGGCAGCCTGTTTCCTTTTGGTAGGAGGATTCTTTGAGGTTGTAATGGATGTGGCCACATCTCCAGTGGACTTCAGTTTCGACGCACATTTGTGTAGTGGAACTTGATATAAAATCCTCCTGGGCTTTAAGAAAAGAAATTAGAAGAGGGAAGTGGATGTTTTTCGAAGACTTTATACCTCTGGGGTATTGTGATTCTGAAATTATAACAGTCAATATTGCTCACTCCGCTGAATTAGATATCGTTATTCAGCGGAGGTGTATATCTCTCAATAAGGCTGGGATTGTACATCTCAACTGACCATATTAATCACATGAGCCACGTTCTATCCATTTTACCAGGGGCGTTGACATCAACCAGTGCTTTGCTTTTTATTCACACCTACATGCCATTTGAGTCTCAAATCTCTAAGGTTACTCCGGCGACCGGCGTCGTCGGAATAATATAGATATCATTGTACGAAGAGCTTCGCTCTTCTCTTCCTTCTTTGGCTTTTCCTTCTTGAAAATATAAACACTTCTTATTCGATTGTTGAATCACTTGACCCGTGACATAAAAGAAGTATTAAGAGCTTACGTAATAATACACTCGAGACTCGGCACGCGGCCGCTAGCGTAAAGTACCACGTGACACCTAAAATTACTTGTTCAACGGCCAACCATACTACGTGACCGCTAATATCACGTGACTCAGAAATCAGGTACCCGCGACATGCGATTTGTCACAACTTACTCAATATCTATATGAATCTTGCACGTCAAATCCTCTCAAATCTTATAATTTACTTCTATCTAATAATTGTCATAACACTACTGTGCTCGATCGGCCTGGTTTTCAAGAATCAATAGAAATTCGAATCGCTTATCAAAACTCCGCCGTTGCAATCCTCCTCCTATGAACACCTAAGAAGACCTGGTCCTCCAAGTCCGTCTCACTCGCGCCTTCCGGTGTCACGTCATCGAGATCTGGAGTTGGTAGGGGCTTTGACGTTGCTAAACCGACATCCTTTACCCGCCAGGGATCAGGTAGTCTATATTCCGATCCAGATTCCATTCCACCTATAACAATCAGCTTTTACTCAAAATCTCTATCCGTATAGTGACGTGAAAACAACAAGCACCACATAAAACAAACAAAGAGCACAACTTACGAAAAGACAACTGCAACCAATCCACAACAACAGGAATCCATATCGCCACAGAAACAATCTGGCCGAAACTCCACTCATGAGAGACTTTCCTGTCGGAGTAGTAGCTCTGTAGACTGACGATTACCTGGCTGAGGATGTAGAAGCTGGTAGTAATTACTGCTATAAAGATGTGGAGAAGTATTCTTCTGCTTATTTTGATGAATGAGGTGGTTCGTCGGTTGAGGAGGGCTGTTATTGAGCTGTCTAGATTGCGTTGGATTTTGGTATAAGGAAGGAGATATGGTCGTTCTTTTGCGCGCGGGAGACGCAGATTGATGATGTGATCTACGGCGATGATGGCGAGGATTATACTGCTGAGATAGATTGCCCATGTCATGGAATCACGATGCCAATTAGGATCTTCTCCGCTCAGTTTTATCGAGCAGAGTGAGAACGGATCGATGTTATACCGACTATCCTGATTTTCCTTACTCTTAAACAACCGATCCGGAATCCTCATGATTTCAGGATCGAAAAACACAGATATTGATAGAGCTGCTGTTCCGATTGTGAGGAGGAGGATATACCAAGATCTCTGCTCTAGGATCATAAGACAGAGGAGAATAACTGTCGGAGCGACGGTTCCTAAGATTGCAACCACGCGGATGACGGTTGATGTTGCTTGTCTTTGTACTATGGTGCCTTCTGCTGCGGTGCGGTGGAGGGTGGATATACTTGCTGCTTGGATCGCAAGCATGTAGTAGCATTGGGCTTTTTGAAAATCGACGAGGCCGGTTGTGAATGCTGCGTGGAGGTTTTGGAGACTGCTTCTGGATGGTTTCTTCTCTGGCTCTGTTTTCGTTGAGGGTTTTCTAGCGCTTTGGCTAGTTTGGCTCTCGGGGTGAGAAGACATGCTTCTCTTAATCAGGTGTTGGAATAAGATTGCTAGTATAGGTGCGACGAAACAGATGCCTACTTGGATGAAGTATGCAGTCCAGACCTAATAGATAGTTAACTCAGCATTATATTTGAGAATAAGAAGAAATGTGTTCTTACCCCTATGCCTATAATATCTGGACTTATCCTAAGAACACTAGGCGCATTTCGACAAATAGCAGGACGCATACACTCCGCAACACTTTGTAAATCAAGCGCCGTGTCATTTCGGAGTAGAGAACGCATAGCACAGATAGGTTCCCTATCATTTGCCCTAGCGAAATAGCTCGCAAGTGTAATTGTCACATTAACAGCAGCAGCTCCAGCGTCCTCTGGATACACGCCATATATCGCTGCAATGTCCAAGTCGCTAGATGGCGCATCTGCAAGTCCTAACGATACATAAGGGAGTGTCAAGCAACTGATAGCTCGTCCGAAGGAATCGAAAGGTGAAATGATGCATAGTTGTGTGAGATTCTCCCTCAACTCTATGCCTTGTCTCAATGGGAAATCCCATACTAGTCTGTTGGCTCCCGGGAAGCGTGAAGTGGTATTGAGAGGGATGTTGGGGTTCCATATAGCGACGTATTGCTGGAATGTTGAATAGAATGATTCTGGGCCGTTGATGACTGAGCTTTGTGGTGATAGATTGTATGAGGAAGCAGTTCCGGAGCGGAAGGCTCTTTGGAATAATGCTTCTGCTGCGTCATCTGCGCCCATGCTTTGGAGCAGCGCGTGGCGGTAATGAAATGTAGATATTGGATAGGTTAGGTAGATGGAAGTCGCTTTTGGATAATTGAGAGCAAAGCTGCTAAGATGCGACAAAGTTTAATGCGATCGTTCCTGGGTTGTAGAGCACGGACATAATGCGAAAAAGTCGCGAAATATATCCTTCGGCAGCGATATCTCGACCGCAATCCTACTACACCAGGGTGTTCGGGGGGATTCGTTGCCTGCTTACCTATTCGCTCTCAACAGCTCTCTCGAGGCTATGTAATAGAAGTTGATTGACGGTAGAAACATTTGTAGCCAGACGACATCAAACAGAGGAAGGCTGTGTTTATGCGCGTTTGAGGCTGAGGCCAGCCGATCATCTACAACTCGGTGTCTAAGTTAGGACATAAACTTTTCCACTTTGACGAATTGAAGCTTTTACCTTACATACGATAGAGGAATCTGGTTTTTGAGAGTGAGTAAAAGGTTTCATTGGATTGAAGGATTTGCACTGCCTCGAATACGAATACGAGTAATTCCGCCAAAATTGAATGCACCTTTCCAGTAAAAATTTCGCCGACCGTTGCAGGCACAGCATCGGCTAACAAGATATCGCTGGATACCAGCTAGTCTTTATTTAGCCTAGCACCAACTGATGTCACAAGCGCAGCCTATGTTACGATCCGCAAACTTTCTGTGTCTTCAAAAGTCGGCATTCCAGCACCAGAGCTGACCCAAACCAGCTCGACTTCTGCGTTTTCTTAGATGAGCTAATCTCAGATGTGAGTGGTTCCGGAGGAAGGGATGCTGCGTTCGCGAAATAACAAAATAGCAATAGTTGCCGCTGCCATTCATCCCAAACTCTAGCGCATTTCATCACCCCCACCCTCCTCTGGCGCTCTATCTCTGACTCTTCCTTCCACCTCTATCTATCAACCCCAACGGTAATATAAACCCACTTGTCACCCCTCCTCCTTCCAGTCGATATATATCTTATATAAAGTAATAAATAAGGTCTTTTATATATAAAGTCAAGAACGTAATGTACTATAATAGATACTCCTCTCAAGTCCTCGGCGTCTGTCTGTACCTAGGTATCTTCGAGAACACTAATACTACCGAGGTAGGTAGTCGATGAATGTATGGTCACGTGACAATCATCATCGGCGCCGCAACAATAACGCCGACGAATGTCCAAAATTGATGAACGATTAGCAAAGAATAAGCCGCTGCTTGTTTATAAAATGAAGACCTCTCGAGGCCGCAAAGAACAAGCATCAAAGAAATTTACACAATTTTCATGCGTACTGCACAGTAATCAAAAAAGTGTTGCAGAAATGCATGGGAAGGAGAAAGGGAGCGCCAATGACGTACCGTGAAGCTACCCTTGCAACCGAAAATACCGTTATCAAGGAAGAAACGGCATGACGCTGAATATATACACTTGAGGAGCCGCCTTTTTCGTCTCCAATTCATTTCAACTCTCCACTCTTCTGTTTTCCCGTGAGCCTTGGTGACGAGTCAGTTGAGTTCTGCGACGTTGTGTCTACGAAATTCAAGGAATTGGAGCTGTTGACACCCCGCGATAAGAGCTCCACGATACCAAGACATTTCTACAGTAGCACAACCGAGCGATAGCCAAGATGTCTACACTCGAGAAGTCCATACCCAAGCCCAAGATCGAGCTGTACAGCGGTCGATACTTTGCAGCATGTGCAATTGGAGGAATCATTGGTGAGACATCTTGGTCCCAGCCGCAACCTACTCTTCATTCGAATGCCCCAGCTAACAACATGCCTCCCAGCCTGCGGACCAACACACACAGCAGTCACACCTCTCGATCTCGTAAAATGCCGAAGACAAGTCGATTCCAAGCTATACTCATCGAATCTGCAAGCCTGGAGCAAGATCTACAAGGGTGAAGGTCTGCGAGGGGTGTTCTTTGGCTGGTCACCAACCTTCGTCGGATACTGTTTCCAAGGTGGTGGAAAATATGGATTCTACGAGGTCTTCAAATACCTCTATGGCGACAAAGCGTTCCCAAATGCGAACAAGACTGTGATATTCTTGGCTGCCAGTGCCAGTGCGGAATTCCTGGCGGATATCGCGCTGTGTCCGTTTGAAGCTATCAAGGTTCGAATGCAGACTACACTACCGCCATTTGCCCCAACCTTGAGAGCAGGGTTGAGCAAAGTCATCAAGGAGGAAGGATATGGAGGGTGAGTGCGATCATTGTGGTGCGAAGAAGCTCTCGCTAACACTCGCAGACTCTACAAAGGTCTCTATCCACTCTGGGGCCGTCAGATTCCATATACCATGGTGAAGTTCGCAACATTTGAAAAGACTGTTGAGCAGATCTACAAGTACCTCGGAAAGCCAAAAGAAACCTACAGTGGTCTACAACAAACAGGAGTCTCCTTCCTGGGTGGTTATATTGCTGGTATTGGCTGCGCCGTGATTTCACATCCAGCAGATGTCATGGTGTCCAAGTTGAACTCGAATAGGAAGCCAGGTGAGGGTGCTGGCCAGGCCATGTCGAGGATATATGGTGATATTGGATTCAAGGGATTGTGGAATGGTCTCCCGGTCAGAATTTTGATGATTGGTACCTTGACGGCGTTTCAATGGTTGATCTACGATTCGTTCAAGGTGGCGCTGGGGCTCCCGACTACTGGAGGGCATTAGATGGCTATATGGTAGGAGGTAGGAGAATCGGAGTTTGGAGCTGCTCTACGTGATGTTCATAGATTTACGATCCCAATGCATTGATTTCTAATGTGGGAGGGGCTGTCGAGTGACTATGCTCGTTCAATGTTCCTTCTGCATTTACTCATGTGTCATGTCAGTCATTGAATCCAGGGCACAGGCGGAACATCTGAAATGAGAACCACAAAGACTTGGTGCATTTTCTTGGTATGCAAGTTGAACGTCAAGCTAGGAGACGGAAGTCGCGGCTTGAAAGAGGACCTATAAAGAACGCGGATAGGTCGGCGCCATCTAGCTGAATGACATGGGGGATGCTGAGACAAGTCTGCTGTTCCTCAACCAATCGAGCTTTTCACGGTTACCTAGCTCTTTGTTGTTTTGTTTCAGGTTGTTAGACATTTTGATGCACGAACATTTGAAGAACAACGGAAGACAACAGGATTTGGCGAGCATTAGGACAAAGAGATCAGGTTATATAAGTATAGCTTAGGATACACCGGATTTCAAGTTATGCCTTCATCCATTTCAGGCGCGCAACCTCAATACACCGTCAACAACATCAAACAATCAATCGAGAAAGTAATAATGGACCAAGTCACAACTATCAACACGAGTAATTATGGGAGACGCGCTCCCTCAAACGAAAGTCGCCGCGCTCGACCGTCAATCAGAACTACCCGGAAGAACTTCCTCCCCCGTCGTCCAATCCCCAACCGATAGCTCAGAGACTACATCTCGGCGCAGCCTCATTGACGAATCTCAGCATCAGGTCGGAGCTGTGCAGCATGGTATGGAGCAAGTGGACTTAGGATCATCAAGCTCGGTCCAGTCGGTGGGTGCGCATGAAAGTACAAGCAACCATACAGGGGAACGTTCACGGGACGATCAAGGCTCTGACGAGGAGATGTCTATAAGCAGGTCTGAAGAGACCTCAAATATTCCGCAGGGAACATTCCCAGCACCTCCGAGCGTTGGCGAGCTCCCAGAGCGTGCAGTTGGCCAAAAAACACTTCTATGTCATAGCCGCGATAGTTTCGAGCTGTTTCCATTCCTGGCGACGGAATGCGATTACAAATTTGGTATCATGCACTTGGTCGAGTAATTGAGCTTGTATGGCACGATGACCAAAAGGACTGGATCTGCCTGGAAGAAAATCGAAGATGTCTGAGTGGTCTTCAAATAGCCTGCAAAGAGTCTAGAGAGGTGTACTTGAAGCATTGTGAGAAGCTATCCCACCCTTTAACTGGCTATGGCAATCTGGGGCTCGATACTGTTTACATTGGTCCCGCGCCAAGTAGAGGTAGGTGGTACAAGCAAGAACCATTCAGTGGATCTTATAACTCTAGTCGTTCTCTAGGCTCGATGAGATTTAATGATGAGGGACGAACTTATGGGCGCATCATGGCATTTCGAGAGGTCTTCGGATCTTTGAAGACTCTTTCGTGCAATGCCAATGACTATGGCTTTTTTGTTTGTCCGAACGACAAACATCACCATCAGCTGCAAAAACGCCTCCTAACCACAACCTTCCCAAAGCTCGAAACTCTCATTATTGTCATTGGGGATTATGAGCATGGAGCCGTTGCTGTTTCAGGTCGTGAACGAGGATCGATTCAGGTGTTAGAGTACATGGCCGATAGTTATCGACCTAGCGAGATTGAGGTGGTGAAAAGGCATGCTCCCTGGATACCTTTCAACGTTATTATCAAAAGAATCACCCGAGATTATAAGACAATCCTTAGGAGCCGTAGAGTACAGGAATAGAGTAATTCGAGAGATAGCTGATAGGACTTGCATGAATTATATTAGGATGACATCCATTCGTGAAAAGCGTAAACCAATCAGCACGCATAATACTCCTTCATCTCAGATCGGTGATTGTATTGAAGAACATGTATGAAGCAAACATAGATGATCGGTGGTAGATGATCGGTGGCAAAGTCATTGTATTTCATATTGTACGCCCGTTCTCTTCGTATTTACTAGCCAAAGGCCCCCAACTCCCAGAGAGCTGATCCCACCAGGTATGCACCTCCCGCCACCACCGTCATCACCCCCCAGAATTGCCCAGTCCTCTGCTCGACAATCTCCTTCTGCTGATCGGTTTTGAGCCCCTCGGCTTTCTCAGCCTCTACATCCTCAAGCTCGTCTCGGAGCTGCTCGATTCGCATCTCCGCCATCTGCTTCTGGTAGTCCAGAACGTCCATCTTGTTCTTCCACTTCCCCTTCTCCATCTCACTCTCCTTCTCTCTGCTCAAGACCTTCCTCTCCAGATCTCTGACCTTGTCTACCAGCCTGAGCTGGTGTGCGACCGCGAGGTCGACTTCCTCGGTCCACTTTGGCGTGACCTTCTTGGCTTGCTTTACCACGTATCTGATGTTTGAGCGAAGCTCGTACATGGTTCGTGGTTCGGTCCCCAAGAGCTTCCCGAGATCTGCGATGGTGTCATTCTGGTACTCAGACTTGTCCAGGATCATCTCGTCGACCTTCGCACGGATTTCGGACATGGTTGCACTCTTTCCCAGGCCCAGAGTCTTCGTGATCAGAAGCATATTCTGTTGTTGCTTCTGTCTGTGCTCAGAATTAACTTTCTCGGCGATTGACTTTTCGGTTTGAGCAGCGAGTTTTGCTGCACGTTCGTCCTTGAGCTTTTCGGTCAGCTTCTCAACCCGACTTTCGGCATCTCTGGCACGTTGCTCTGCTTCCTCGTACTGCCAAAGCTGTCAGTTTCTGTAGCTAACTAATGTATGTCAAGATGAGAGAGCGGTTAACAATCTTGTGCCATCAAGATAGTCTCGGACATCTTGTCACGAAGGGGAAATAACTTACCTTTGTCTTGTACTCTGCGATGTTTGGGTCTTCCTTATGAGAGACACAACCTTCATGCTCCTTAGCATCAGCAATAACAGCCCTGAGTTTCTCCATGGCGTTCTTGTTTGTAGCACCCAACTCCTTCCCGAAAGCAACGTATCGATCGAACAATTGTTCCTTCTGCTTGAATACGCGACCAATCTTTTCCTCAATCTGGTTGATGTCTGTTGCCTTAATGCCCATAACCTTAGCCAATCGAGCGATATCGTCCTTTCGTCCTTGGATGGACTCTTCTTTGAGCTTCTTCTGGCCTTCGGATTCGGTCTTCCATATCTTTGCCATAGTACTCTCATTCTTTCTTTGTTCTGCTTCGAATTTGCTCTTCCAGGTGGCAGCTTCGGTCTTTGCCTCGCTCAATTCGTGGTTGTCTCCAGAAACCTGCTGGTGTTTCCGTCAGCAAATGTGGTAATTTAAGGAGTTAAGGAATATCAAAACCCTCAAGATCTTTGTGGGGCGGCGTTCTTACCTTCTCCTCATCATCTGCAAATTGGACGTGCTTCTTTCCTTTCTCTTCGCCAACGACTTCGTTCGTGACCTTGATACCGTCCCTTCTTGCTTCCTCGAGCTTACTTTGCAATTCCTTGATCTCTGCAGCTTGTCGCGTATTCTCGCTCTTCATACTTTCCTCCCACTTATCCAGATCCTTCTTTCGAGTAGCGAGATTGTCTTCGGCTTTCTTGTGGTAAAATGCGTCCATGATCCCATTGCGGCATGTAACACAGCACGCGCCATGGTCTTTGAGGATTTCCGCTTTGGTAGTCATCTTGACGGCTGTGACTCTGAGTTCGAGGTGGATTGAGTGTTTTATGTAGGTAGATGCTCGTCCAGCGAGTGATGTTGTTTGATGTAAAGCGGTTGGGATTGCGTTATTGCAGGTGATCCAAAGTATGGTGGTGAGCTTGCGTCGTGAACTTTGCAAATTTAGAAGAATTAAAGGATTAAATACTTTCTTAGTGTGCGAGCTACCAACGATACGTCATTTAACTACACAGTAGCTAGCAACCTATTGTGAGGGTTGATATAGTGAATGAGTGTTGTTAATACTGTCTCGGCCAATGTAAGCTACTAAGCGAGGTAGCTTAGCGAGGCCCAAAGCTCACAATGCTTAGGTGTGAAGGCACACCTTTTGAAGAGGAGTGAATTAATCTTCAAACACAATGATAAGGTTGCAATGTCCCACAACAGATATCCACACCTCGTTGCAGCTTTTCGCGCCAAATTCAAATTTGGTATCTGGGAGTTACCCGGCGGGTGTGGCCATGCAAGAAAAATGAATAAGGCTACCTACCTTTATGAGAAGTATCCAATATACCCTTACTTATAGTATCAACCATTGACTCAGACATCGTACTTCCATAATTTCTGGTTTTGATGCTCTCATGATTCCTTCAGGTGGTCAGTCCATCTCTATGTTTGATGCTTCTCGAGCTTATTAAGGCTTACGTTCCACCCTCTCCACGTAGTCTGGTTGTAGATGAGATGGTCGTCTGGGAGGTACCAAGTGCAATTCAAAGTCCCAAAATATACTGGTCTTGCTAAGATTTACCTAGGGGTCGCCCTCGACACGCGGCGCTTAAAGGCTACTTTTCCTTAGGGTATTATAAAACTCTTGGGACCTAAGTCACCAACGGGCATACATCAGCATATTGCTCTCTTCACGACTTTTGAGGTGGAGACGACCTCGCAGACAACATAATTACTCGTATCCTTTCTTGTGGTATGCTTTCGAGCCGGTTATCACATAATAACTGTTCAGGGTTCCAGATCGGAGTGCTTTCCTAGTCCAATTCTCAAACCAAACTTATTGAACGAACATGCTCATGGTTTTCTCTCTGCAACACATAAGTCATATATCTATATGGTTCTTAGCTGTCTATAAAGGGAGGAGCTGTTGATTAGATATGCTATGGCTGACTAAGGATTCCACTTGTGGAAAAAGCCATGCACGTTATCGCATCATGGGCAACCGTATTAAATTCACTGACCTATGTTCAATGATTTCAAAATGATTCTTTCTGCAATCTTACTACGAACAAGAGTAACGAGCCGTTCCCCGCAAGAATAAAGCTATAGAATATGTCAAAGGGAGGAAGACTATGCAACTTAAATGACTTCCTTCTGTCCAAAGTTTAGGACATAGTTACTAGTTACTTAAGATAAAAAGCCCTCCCGGCATGGGTTATTGAGCAGTAATATAACCTCTTGTGTACTTTTGTTATCTGATGAGCTATCTTTCAGGTTTTACTTCATTCCCTGAACCGCATCCCCCCTGAGACTTTGCTACTACTGCTAGAACATCCCTCATCCGGTAATTGAAGCTGGGCATTCTGTTTTCGCAAACGAATGGTCATCCTTCTTTTGCGCATTGGCAGCGTTGCTGGACAAAGAACTTGGTGAGATATTCAGGGAACAATACTAATGATTTAACAACTCTTGCCCTGAACTTCTTTGTCCCTTGCTCAGAATCAACAAAGGCCTTAACCTACCTAGCGCCTCAAGAAAGATTGCCGGAGAGGGCTTCTAGAACAATATCAAGGGCCGAAAGGAATGTGTTCGTTCATCTATGTTCCACACCTAGTAAAAGTGGAATGGCTCTCCCAAATTATCTTTCTCTTCTTCTGAGTAACAATACGCTCTACAGTTATTCTAAATGTCGGCATGCTTTTTGATCTCTGCTGAACTCGCAGCCATGTTTCTACTTTCCCTTTCAACAATATTGCTAGCATACCTCTTTTACTACTTCAAAAACTTCCCCTCGAACTATAGAAGCGCTCGCAAACTAGGACTTCCAATACTTCTCACGCCTTTTAATTGGTACAATATCATATATGTCATCGTGGGCGATTTTTCGAGTCGGCCCATTCAATTCTTACTTTCCCTCAACCTTACCATATTCAACTTCCTAAATTGGACTGGCGTTGGCTATTATTGGGCCATTGGACTTCGGCTTCACGACAAGTACGGACCAGCATATGTTGTTGTATCACCACATGCTACGAACCTAGTGACGGATGATCCAGATGTGGCCACAGAAGTGTTTGCACGCTGGAGAGATTTTGGGAAGGCCCCTGGCAACGGAGACGTTACCAACCTGTTTGGGAAGAATATCTTGACGGCAAATGGTACCGAGTGGCAAAGACACAGGAAGATCACGGCATCGACACTGAACGATGAAGTGATTCAAGAAACGTGGAGAGAAAGTCTACGACAAGCAGGAAGTATGTTAAACGTTTGGAAACGGACAGGGTCGGCCGGCACATGCAATACGAAGCGCGATGTCATAACGCTCAGCTTAAACGTTCTAAGTAATGCTTCATTTGGGAGAGCAAACGATTTCGAGACAAGTACTTTGCAAATAGGCACTCAAGGACATCATAAGATGACATTCCAGCATTCCTTAGAGTCTATGATCACAAAGTTTTGGCACATCTTTGTCATGAGCATGTTCGAGTCTAGCTTGTTCACTATCCCGAGGATCTTATTACCCCGTATCTAGAAGGATGTCAAGGATGCGATCAAGGAGCATAAAGATTATATGACCGAGATCGTACAAGAGGCCAAGTCAACGGTGGCGTCGGATAATACTACCAAGAAGAGTTTGGTCAATGGGTTTGTAAGGGCGAGTCAGGCGGCCAATCAGAAGGATAGACTAACAGACGAGGAAATATTTGGGAACACCTTGATATACACCATTGCCGGGCATGAGACTATTGGGTTGAACATAGGTTATGCAATTTCCCTGTTGGCGATCCATCCTCAATGGCAGGAATGGGTAAGAGAAGAAATTCGCGAAGTCTTTCCGATTGGGTGTGATATAGAGGAATGGGAATATAAAGGAAGCTTCTCGAGGCTAAAGCGATGTTTGGCAATTCAAGTAAGTACCAACTAGACATTGTGTGATCGCAGGCGACTGACAATTCAAGTACGAAACTCTTCGATTGTTCGCCCCAGGCCCAGCTACTGTCCGTTACTCACCTGATACCCCAACACCGCTCAATATCAGTGGCAAGCAATGTATCCTACCCCCGTTGACGATGATATCCATCAACGCCGCGGCTTTGAGTACCTCCCCTAAGCACTGGGGTACTGATTCAATGGTTTTCCGCCCCGATCGTTTCATCAAATCCTTCTCATCCAATACCTTAGCACAAGAAGAGTTCATTTTTCCTCAACCGGGGACCTTCATTCATTGGTCATTTGGCCCCCGCATATTTCCTGGAAAGAAATTCTCACAGGTCGAGTTCGCGGCAACAATCGCGGCTTTGCTTCGAAATAATAGAGTAGGGCCAAAACTACAAGCAGGAGAGGACATTGAAAGGGCAAGGAAGAGAGTTATGAAGGTTGTCCAGGACAGCGCGCTGCTTGGGCCAACTTTTAGTATGAAACATCCTGAGAGGATACAGCTGGTATGGGAGGAGATCCAACAAAGAGAAGAGAGTTGGTAGGGTTATGTGACTTCATAGATATCGATGTTTTTGTTCATCTCCAGTTGCTCTACCTATCCTTTGGATAAGTGATGTGTCGCATTTTCAGAAATTGGTAAATCGATAGCAGTAAAGAAGTACATATAGAGAGCAGCTGCCTGCCATCATTATTCATGATACCTTAGCTTTGATAGGAAGGTAAGATTATCGTCGATATTTCTCCCTAAAGTTCACTCACCTCGTCATTTCTAGACATTCGAGACTATATTTAAGGTAAATATATCAGTGTGTTTGGAATTAAATACTTTTAAAGTAGGTAGGGCACAGGAGATGTTAACATAAGGCAACAACCTGAGTCGACGAAGTGCATCACGTGTGCCGTATAAGAAAGGAGGCACTAGCGCCATTTTAACCGATATGCCCATGCGCCCAGAATCTTGTTGCGACACTCGAGCAAGGCTTACATCTTCTATCACTCGAGTTTACCCATAAATCTTGTATGAGCATACCATACCCGCTTGCGCTGGATATGACTGACCTGCAAGTAGGTCCGCTGGGCGACGCCGCGACGGCTTCCAAGATGCCTCCGGAGGCGCAACTGGCTAGCACTCCCTGTGCACAGGAATACCGACCAGAAACAAACTTCAAATCCATGCAGCCCATTAGTCGCCACGATATCCTTCCAATCACCGCACAAGCAGGTACTGATACCAATGCACGAGCCGCGATGCTTCAGGCGCTGAGTAATCCTTATGGCTTGAAGGCACCAATCATCTCGGACAGCTCGGAGAACTCTTTCCAATTGTCTGTCCCTTCGACACAGATTAGTGCGCCAGGAACTTTTCCACAAGGAGCACCAGAAGCTTCGGGCTTTCCTCATGGTACGCCAGGTAGCGAAATCAAGGCCGAGGCGGTTTCACAGCCTCTCCGGACGGAGAAATCAAGTATGCCAAGCCGGCAGCCTATTCACTCGATCTCAACACTGGAGTTGCCCACAACTTCAAATCCTCAAGATCGACTTTACAGCATTCTAGTCAAGGCAATAAGGCTCACTTTCCCTACCTTGCCACTCTTTTAATCTCCCTGAAGATCCTCTTCAAATCGCTGGTCGCCATAGTCATATGGCTTTTCGAATATAAAGATCACCGAGATCACCCCATCCATGCCGAAGTCCGCCAATTGACTCAGCATATACAACATGGAGAACACTCTGAAGATGTGGAAGGCCAAATGATACTGTATCAATCAGAACTGGTTAATAGCCTTGCTGGACAACAAAAACCCGAGTCGAGCTCGGATCACATCATCTTATCCCCCTTATCAGCAGGCGTCCCCTTCAATGTGCCATCATTGACCGAATCTCAAGTAGAGCTCAATTGTACTATAGCTGCACCACTTGAAGACTTTCATCTCTTCCCACATCTGCCGGTCGAGCTACGACTTGTTATTTGGCGTTTCGCTCTGCCAGATGCGCGGGTTGTCGAGGTCGAAAGATGCCAGGACACAAAGAAGTGGTTTGCTCTACCCGAGAGCAGAGGGCAAGCAAGCAAGCTTCGTGCTGCAAACAAAGAGTCGAGAGGAGTTTTCTTGAGGCATTACCATCCTGTACCCTGGGGATCGCCCTTCGCGTACATGGATTTTGACGTAGACACTCTTTACCTGGGTCCTCGCTCGGACGAGAAACATTTCTTTGCGGACGTTTTGGTACAGTTGATTGAAGGATCGCAGTATTGTTTTCTACGCGTGATTCAACATTTACCTCTTACTGCTTCAAGTGAATCCTAAAACGTTTTGCCTTTACACCTCCTGGGCACAAGTTTAGGGAGTATTTTCTCTGGCTCTTCAAGGATCTAAAGCAGTTAACGGTGATTGTCGGAGACCAAGAGCCCGAGAACGATGATGACCACTCACGACCACGATTTGGGATGATCGAATTTACAGATTATGTTGATGTTGAGGAAAATCAATTTCGGAAGGCAACTATGGAAGAACTAAAGAAAATCATTCCTGTGGTCCTTTATTCTGTTCAGATCAATTGTGTGACTCGCGGTGGTTCTCTACAGAACTCAGCCAACACTTCTTAATGCTGAAATTTGGGAAAGTGGAGGATGGCAGAAGTGAGGATGGCAGATTGTATTGGGAGGAAGGTCATTGTATGGTAGAGATATCTGGTTGTGGATAGCCATTAGATGTAAGGTTGTCCGTGTGGCGATGCCTCAATCAAGCGTAGAATCCGAACGAAAAGGCTTTTTGTGACTTCAAAACTTGTGCTAGAAAGTCGTTAGGACGATGACCAAGTCTGCAATTTTGGAGACTCACATGGATGCTTTCATCATTTCTAATCGGCTATTTCACAAGTGTTGGCATATGGGTACCGTTCGATCCCATCGTTTATTTCATTGTTATAGATCTCGAGAATAATCTACAACCGGCCAACAATTTTCCCGTGATGAGGTTGGGCTAGCCTCTCTTCCGCCGTCGACTCGTCCGTTGTATCAAGTCCTCTAGGGGATTCGGTCGAGTAATGCTGCACCCATACAATATCCCTCCTCCATTCTAACGTTCCATTCCAGTTCGGTGTACATCTCATAATGTCCTTCAATAACTCTTCGCTATCCGTAGCGTCTTTTCCTTTCTTGTTCTAGTTTACTAGTGAAGGAATAATCTTAGTAAAGAGCTCTCCCGCCCAGTCCAAACCCCCTTTTATCGCATTTAATACGTGCCTCTAGTCTCTACTCGGTACGTTTTCTCTATTCCTTCTCCTTCTCATCATCGTTACAAAGGTAGCAACCTCTTATATCAAGTCTGGTCGACGTAGTATCCGAGCCAATTAGAGGATATTCCTGAATTTGTCCGGATGTCTATAGCACGTCATATGCAACTCCAGCTCTGGGCGTAAAAGACTCCATTCCCTTCCACGGAACGTTGAAAATCTCCGTGGTGCCGCATGCATTGCAACCCCGGTCTCCTTACCGTTCTGGAGCTTTTCGCGTGCTCGTTCCTGCTTCTCTGTCTCTTTACTCAACTTGTTCGTTATACACCTGATGTTGAGGTATCGATGGTTGTGTTCTAATATAGGCTCTTCGAAAAGCTTTCGATTCGTGTGCGTATAGTCTTCCTTTACCGCGACATGTTCGTGTTCGAATGGACTCGCAGATTGGCCGTTATAGCACCCAAACTCTTTGATCCTCTTAATGTAGTATATAAGGGCATGCCATTTAGGGAAATTGAAGTCGCTGCTCTTCTCGAGTTCACCTCCCCTTCCTCGCTTCTTCCGCTTCCGTGCATCTCTAAATACGTCTCATAGAGTGTGTAGCAATTGTAGGTTCGTGGTAATGTACTCTAATGTCTCATTGGAGTATGTGTACATATCTATAAGTAAGGACAGCTTGACTAGTGCCCGGGTAAAGAGAATTGCATGAGGTTCCGCCTTCTCGAGCAGTGGTGCTACTACCGGCACAATCTGGCGTAATATCTTTCGACTATCGCTACTGGTTAGGTTTGTCAATAACGAGAAGTTCTTGAATAGTTTAATGCCTATCCCTCGTAGAGCCTGTCGAAACCTCTAGTCTAGAACATTATTTTATTATATGTTCAAATCTTATCTAGGGTCCTTTTGTAAATTCTCGTATTTCTCGCTTCTTAAGAGTCTCAACCATTTGAGTAGATATACTAGAAGGCCTTTATGCAGAACGTATAAGCTATCCATCATAATTATGTCGTAGATATTGACCATCTCGTGATCGCATGCGAAATTCCTAACCCTATTCACCCATCCTTGCTTCTCCTTAAGCTTCCTAGCCTCTGCCGTTATCTGACATTAGAGCTGCTCGTAGTGCTGGTTCTTTGTATCTTGGTGGGTTCGCTTATCCCAACTCTTAACGCATCTCTTCTTCTCGTCCCACAAGTCTTCTCTCTCGTTAGGAGACACTTTGCATATTGGGCAGTCTACCCCATTAGCAACACCTATAACAATTACCTGCTCTTCGTAGTTGGTAACACATCCTGCAATCACGAATCTGCACTTCCGTACTCGTCTATCGACGCATCTGATTTTTGTTGGCTCCCCTCTGCCTCTCTCTTACAAAGCTATAGTTGCGTTAGTTAATGAGACCGGGGTTTTGTCAGGTACTACGTACCTGCAAACATCTTGCCCACTGCCTCGTGCCATACACGGCATTTCTCTTTCGAACTGATCTTATCTTCTTGCGCCTTCTTCGTACCTTTAGTATCGAAGACGGCGTCGCCTCCTTTCATAATTGGTAGGAAGCCCAACAGTACAGTTCCTGGGATCTTCTGCGCCCTACAGGTGGCCTTGTCTAAATTGCCAATTGTCATATATATCGGCCAAGCTTTTACATCTCCTTGGTGCCCGCTCAGGTGCGTCTTATCTAAACTGAAAATGACCTCAACGACTGTCTCACCAGCGCCAACCTGTTCTTGTGTCCTCTATCAATGGTTCGCGGTGTACATCTCGTTATATTCCCGCACCCTCTCCCCTCTATCTTCCTAGTGGAAATGCCTTTCAGGCGCATACCCTAGATTTTCCCTAAACGCCGGGTTACTTATGAGAAATCTGATTATGTCCCTTAGGTCGCGGTAGTGAAGCTTGAACAATACTTTCGTACCCGACCCCAGTTCGATAGGCATCTCATCCGTCGACCATCTGTAGCACGGCATCCCATCTAGTATTATGTCGACGATGCGGTATAGGTCCTCGGCAGAGTGCCAGCTCTTAAACTCCTCTAATTTCCCCTTTAGATTCTTTTCTCAAATAAACCTATCGATCTTGCCCTTCCCCCATTGACCTTCGATCATCTGTCGGTCCAACGCAAAGTCCGCACCATTGAGAAAAGGGTGGTATTTGTCGCTTCGTCTTCGTTCCTTCCTTTGCTAGCGTTTGCGTTTCCTTCTCTCCTTCCTAGTCTCCGGTTCTGGCGCTCCTGCCTCGAGCCCGCATCGTACAGCGAATTTCTCAGTGTGTGTTACTATGGTCGAGGCTCGGGAACCTTGTGATGCCCGACCACCTGGTCCTGAGCTAGGTGCGCCTTGAGGCTCGCTATCTATATCGTGTAACCTTTCTATGTAGTCCTCCAAAGTCTCGAGTTCCGATTCAGCCTCTGGTATATTGTCTGTGTCCCGTTCTGAGTTCGAGTGTCTCGTCTCCTCATGGCTAGGGTGTAACAGCATATGTGAGCCTTCTGCCAAGGCCCTTTCGCTGACCAACCGCAGCACCATCTCTCTCTGAGTATGTATCGCGGCCTCGAGTGTCATTTCCTCTTCTGTTTGGTCTGGTATATCCACGTTATCGTCGGTTATCGTGTCTTCAGGTGCCTTCGTTCTACGGCATTTCGGCATGTGTCTCGTCAAGGCGCTGGGTCGGTGGTGCGACAGCTGTCCGCATCCCTTGGGACATTGTATCTTCTCTGCTTCTGTTTTTCGTCTTTTCTGGTGGCGCCACACCATCGCCATCATGCCTGTTAGTTGTTGTCGATTATCACGTTTTAATGTCAATTTGTTGTTAGTCGCGCCGGCGTCGACGCGCCGCCCGGCTCTCGCGGGCACGTGATGATATGTACGGCACTTTAAGGTTGGGTAAGCAGCTTTCAACCGCACAAGAGGCCTTTGTTTAACGGCATCATTGTTGACATTTATTACTCTGTCTCAGATATCACCCTTACCGGAAGATACCTCCTACACTGTACTGTTCCACGCTCCCACATTAGGTACATGACGCGCCTGTAAGGCACTCGCAATCGGGTATGCCTATCTCCTTCATCCTTCAACCGTGGACATGAAATGTCCTTAATACAAACATTCGCCCGTGTAATTCGCCTGATACACTCAATCATTTATGTCCTTGGATGTCAAGGAAGTTCGATGCCGTCTTTGTAGCCAGAATAAACTTCAATGGACCCATATCTCCCCTTCGTCTTGCAGTCCATTCCAACAGTCCTACAGCCACAACAAAATCTTCACTTCCCATAATGACGCCGGAGGCCCCCTCAAGTGTGTACCCCAGGCCCACCTTGCTCCAGTCAATATCCTCTCGTCCGAGAATGTCCACGAACTTATTCCAGTCCAAGTGGCTAGGGCGAATCTCACTTGGAGGCAGGCCGGTTTGGAAGTCGTCTCGGATTATAGCTGATATGCCGATAGTGACATACCGTTGATCCGATGGCTTCCAACTTATAAGAGACCCCTCAACAAAAATCAATATATTTCGATTGCATAATATGCGCCGATTTGACCATTCGGTTTTAAGAAGTCTCTCTTTTAGTGGCTGTGTCTGTGTTGTTGGTTCTGCTATATGCGAGATCTTTTGTCTCTTGGTGGGTGTATCCCTACTCTCTGTGCCATCGGATTCGGATTCAGTTGTTGTCTTTGCTTTAGAGGCGAGTGTTGATAGATAATTCGGTGGATTTGCGTATGTACTCTCCCCTCTTCGGCGCTTGACGGATGATACTGGCGTAGTTGATACAGTCGACCTCGCTGGTGTCGCGGGCAGAGGTAATGAATTCGCATGCCCATTGAGCACACTGCCTTTCTGCAAAGGGGTAGTATTGTTACTAGCACGTTCTGTGTCGCCAGATTCGTAATGCTTATCAGATTGTCCCCCTCCCTTTGTGCTCTTCTTATTCTTCTGATCGTTTTTTACCTTCTTCCATTTAGCCACCTTCCGTGGAGCGAGCACTTCAAAGACACGGTCTAGCCATGTGGCCGCGTCGGCAATCCATGGAACCTCCGACTTGGCGCGTACAAATGATGAACTTAGCTGACCAATGCGGGTTAGTTCTTCTTGTGTGGGCTTCTGGAAGGTGTCCTTGTTGCTAAGTATGGTGTTACATGCTTCCTTCGTTTCTTGTACGTGTTCTCCTCCTGTCACGGTTTCGACGACATTCTCCAACCGCTGCCAGGTAACCTTGTCTTCTTTTCTGCCCAGAGCAACACCAAACCACTCACGAAGATCATGGTTCTGTTGTGTATTCAGCCATGTCCGAATAGCATCTTCGTCGTTGTCGACGGGCCAAGGCGTGAACGAAGCCGGCCAATCGTCTTTAGGGACTTAATTACATCAGTACTGCTGATTTTCGAATGTGAGTGGTAGACCTACTGCCTCTTCCCATCTTGGGTGCTGCTTGGCTGGACCTTAGAGCACTTGATATGATGAGTTATTTGCCGTCAATGCCGTATAGTCTATCAATCCGGCCACTCTGGCGAATGTGAATAGTTGTGATACTACAACGGTAATATTCGCGTGCTGCTGAGATGGGATATGGAGTTTTACAGTGGTAGGTTGACAAGCACTTCGTGATCTGTGCGGCCGCCAATAGTGAATGCGTTGTGCTTGTAAACCTCAGTGTTAGACTCGCTGTGGCTGTCGAACCAATCCAGGCTGTGTCATCAAGCTTGCAATGAGAGAATATTGGCACGATACAATAAGTGTAGGATCTCCTGCATTCTGTATGAAGAATGGTGTTGTGGTTTGAAGATGTCGTCGGTGGTCGGGTAAAGTGGTGGCACTAGCTCCACGGCACTTGAAAGTGCCTGCCTCTCAGCGGCACTCGCTTGGACGGCACCTCTCATGTGATCCCGACTTGCATGTAGCCTCTCACCCGCTGTGTCTGTTTATCAAGTACGCATGCCATTCCATTGGGTTATTTGGCCATTTTAGTAAATGCGAACATATGTATGTTACTCTACGACATTTCCCCATAATGCTGTCTGGGCTAATAGTGCCATAGTGCCTGGCTCGGTCGGGAGGCTGCGGGTAGCCGTCTGACCTCGCCTCTCTTCACCTTCACTTATCTGCCTGCTTCACTCCCCGCGATCTTCACCTTTCTTTACCACACTCTCATGTTCTCTTCACCTTCACTTATCTACCTACTCGCACTCTTCACTCCCCGCGATCTTCACCTTTCTTCACCACACTCTCATGTAATCTTCTAACTACTGTTTTCGTTGCCCTCCCTGCGTGCCATCTCTGTTCGTTGTTAGACGTAAGCTTTTCACGGCTGATCATTCGATGGCACCTCTCAAACCCAGTCAAGGCGATCCTGGATCTTCCAAGACCGTGCATGGATTGGCAGCAGTGGGTTCAGGCTCAGCAGGTAGGAACTCGCCGCCCTCAAAAATAATATTCCCTCTACTTCCCTCTCTACGAAGTCTGTTTCTCTACTAATGCATTCAGTAAGCCCTGCATCGTCATCAGCATCGGGGGTGGCTCTTCGTCCCTTTAGTCGCAGCCAGACCTTTGTATCCCCACCCGACCTGACTGATTTCAAGATTTTTCTGAAGTATCACAAGAGTCTGGGACCAGGACCGACAGACTGGTTAGCCTCTATCGCATCACATACTGTCGACTCTCTTGTCGAGGAAAAATACCTCCGCCTACATTCCAGCCATATCCTTCCAGGGCACCTTAGTTGGGTCAAGTTCACAGAAGCCATTAACAAGAAATTTGACATTCCAGCTTGCTTAGATGAGCATGGACGGTTACGCAATGGATACTCGCTTTGTTTCGTCAGCACAGCTCCGATTGCACCATTGCGAGACCAGTACGCGTATATCACAGACGAGCTCACTTTCCACAACGCCTGTAGTATTCTGCATAACTCTTGGTTGAATGATAATGCGGAGGCCCCCAATTTCACGTTTATACTCCAGGACCCTGTTAAGCAAGCCGTCGCCCCGTCAGGACCCAGCCTGCAACATGGAGTTACCAATGAAGTTGATCTGACCTCCGAGCCTTTAGAGTCGCCATTTGAACCTGCCATAGAGGTTGACGATGAACACTTACAATCCGCGGTCATCGCTTCGCCTACAGTCGGCCCAGGTCATGGAGTCCTTGCAAAAACCGATCCTAATCTTTCGGCTCCTGCGTCCGAGTCTGGAACTGCAATGGATGTGGATGGCGATGCATCGGCTACGAAATCCGTCTCCTTACCTGGAACTGGTCCAGATCATGCAATTATCGATGAAAATCCTTCCGTTTCTCTACACAGGTCACCCAAGCCCGCCTCTGTCGTTGACGAGGAAGATGATGATTCGGACCCCATCGTCACTGATCCTCGCAAGCGTTATAACCATACGGCACTGTCGGACTCGGAGTTGGCAACGGACTCGGAGTCAGAATATACTGATAATGAAGACAGTGATGAGTCCGATAACGAGGACAGAGCACCCGGGATGACGGATACGGTTGATGAGATCGAATTTGATATGGCTGCTCTCCTAGGTGCGGGCCTGGATGAAGACGAAGGTCTTCACGCACCTATCGAGAGTGATTATCTCACGGAAGCTGGGTATGAAGATGCCTTACGACAATATCATGAAGCCTTGCTAGAGCGAGATGTCAACAGGTATTTATTATCTCTTGTGTCCTGCCGTTCAAGTGCTTACATAGTGTATAGGTTCGCCCGCAGTATGGATGGCGATGTATGTCAACATTTTGACTGGCCGGATTGGGAGAAGACTTCCCGATTCTTTAATCACAACAAGCACAACTACAAGCCAGGTTACGTGGTAGCAGTCTTCGGCTTCGGGAGGAAACTGTTGCCATGTCAGGCTCATTCCATCCGCAAGGCCCTCCAATTCTGCAACGCAGCCCAACTCGCTGTCCTTATTGGGCATGCAATGGGGATTGGCAAAACTACTATGGCCATTTGCATAATATACCTTCAACATGTGTACAACTGCATCTGGGACGACGTTTACAAGAATCCCAGCCTACACTCTCAACACGTCTCTGCTGATGCAGAGTACTCGCCTTGTCCATCAGAAGACCCGATCAGGAAGCAGTTTGGTTTCCAATGTCCTTGTCATCCCAAGAGTGAGACCAACTTCATCAAACAGAGGTTGGGTATTGCTGCAGTTATGATACCACTTCCCGTGAGGATGACTTGGAAGGTGGAGTGGGATGCATGCTTCAAGAACTGTCCTTTTGATATGCGTCTTGCCATTGCCCACGCAAAGGGTAAGTCGGACTACTTCATCAAGCAGAAGGGCCTTCTCGACATGATGTTTGGTGAGGAGGTAAAGAGGTCCGAAAAGCGAGTCGATGGAACGGTGTGGAAGCTCCCCTCTCATTGGAAGCCAAGACTTGAGAACAGTCAGGTATTGGTACTCTCTACCTCCGAGTCCTTTATAAGCAACTTCTTCGATCATGAAGATCTTCAAGACAAGCGACCGGTCCTGTCTCACATTACTCAAGCTCCTCCCAAAAATCAAAAATGGAAGAAAGTTTCAACACCCGACCGCCGCAAGGGAGAATATTATACGGAGATACAACCGATCCATCGCTTTTACCATGGCAAGAAGGTTCGAAAGTTCCACGTTCGTTTGTTAATAAAGGACGAGTGTCATAATGAAATACACGCTGGTTCTGAGAAACGGGCTCCGGGTATTATGCAGAAGGTGGTTGATGAGAGTGTCTACGAAAGGCCCATTCTTATGCCTATGAGTGGCACCGCCCTCCTCAATGGACCTTCAGATATTATCGAGCATGTAAGGGTCATGGTCAACGAGCGTTGGCTAGAAGACGATGTCCTCAAGGAATTTGTCGACCGCGATCCTAAGACGAATAAAGTTGTCTTGAACCAGAAACTCGACCTGCTATCAAGGCAATGGACATCATATTGCAACGGATCCAAAACAGCCGGTGGCTCAGAAGATGTTCTTAACACTGTCCTTACTGGATTTACCCCACTCGTCGAGAAGTTGATGATTCGGTGGACTCCCGAGACCCTGTTCGTCGATGAGAAGTGTGTTCTTGTGCCTCCGTGTACATATCAAGAATTTGGCATCTCACATGGTAAAGTCTACGATGACAAGCTTCTTAAGATGAACGAGACCGATATCCAGTTGCAGAAGAAGGCCGACGAGGATGCCGACAGGCGCTTTAGGATCAGGAATCCTGGAAAAACACCCCCTGTCCGCAAAATCAACCTCAATTCCTACTACCGTTCTCGCATTTGCGCCGATTTCCCAGCACTCCAGGACATAGTAGACGACTTAAATCAGCCCCTAGCACTGACTATGCATGAGTGGAGTGCTCATGTCAATGGGAGGTTTGCAACCAAGGATGGAACGTTGATCCGGGACTGCGAAGTATGGATACCAAACCACCCTGAAAAGGATCCATTTAGAAAGAACCTGCATAAGATTTGTGAGTCTTCTGGCAAGATTAAATGGCTCAAGAAATTCTTGGACCGCCGAAAGGACGATCTAGATGCGCATAAGAAGCCCTCTCGGCATATCTTCATGTCCTACTTCTTCATTGTTGGTCATATTCTTCGCCTGGTAAGTGTATTTGTATTTCCGTTCAATCGTGTGTAAGAATTGCTATACTAACCTAGTTTGTACAGTGGTTTGAACATATTTATAAGGAGCCGAGAGAAAATGTTCTATGGGTCAATCAGACTCTCAACCCTAAACATAGAGAAGCGGAGGTCGAGAAATTCCACGGTAATCGTACGCTCGACATACCTCTCACGAAGCAGAAAACCCCGAGATATATGATTGCTATGAGCAGTGCCATTGCTTGTGGTCTAACCCTGGCCGAGGCTACATCTGTCACGTTCTTCGAACCCGACTTTAGAGCTTCTGTTATGGCCCAGGGTTTCGCAAGACATGCACGACAAGGAAACGACAATAAGAGAGTCTTTGCATTCATGTTATATTCGACGGTCTCGCCTGTCGAGGCCAAGATTATGATAAAGAATGCTTTGCGATCGGCTATCAAGAAGGCTGCAGAACGTAAAAAGAAGGAGGTTATATCGAATACTTCTGTGGCACCTTCGAACAAGCTTGTTCCTAAGCCTACGAAGAAGCGGGCTCTAAGGGAGGCTCGTGCGGATACCAGGCAGAAGCAAAAGGCTGCAACGGGACTCTCTAAGACGAAGGGATATAAGCGTTCTAGCAAGACTGCTCCCGGCGACATTCCCGAAGAGCGTCTCGTGGTAGAGGATATCTACAACGTAAGTGATTGATGGTATGGTTGTTAGTAGAATACGTGGCGTTAGAAAGGTGTCGACTATGTGGTCTCTGTCTTGAGTTCTAGTACGTTCTTGAGATACAATCGGTTATAAAGTAGGCCTCTCTGGCCGGCATTTAGTTTCGGCCTGTCAACTGTACATTCAAATCGTATTTAGATGGCAAACTTTAGCGGACCCGGGCGTACACTTTCGACGTGATCATGCAAGTAGAAAACAAAACACCTGTTCTAACTTATCAATGCCGTCTCGCAAGGTATCGTTCGGGCGTTGTATGACAAAAGCTGATTCGATCCAATCTGAATGAGTAACGGAGTCCTCTCGAGAAACTATATTGGTCGATAGTGCCGTCCAGATAATGCCGTGCCAAGGATCCGCCTCTAACGGCACTTTCCGGGTGGATCAAGGTCACATGACAAAGGGATCGGATCGACAGCATGGTCGGGGAAGAGCTCTGATCATTGTATGTCGCATTTGATTTGTACTACTTACAACACGCCTAGTTGATGGTCAATCTAGAGCCCCAAGCCTTGCTCGTGTTAAGCATATGCCCTTTTAACTCCCCTTCTATCTATCGATAACCATGCCGTCTGAAAGAGAGCTCCGCCCCCGTAAACCAAAAACCAATGGGCCATTGTCTCTAGAATTTCGCGCATCATACATAAGCAGGCCTACCGCAGTTGTAAAGTCTTCTTTGTCATTAACTTCTTGCTCCTTCTCGTCGGTAACATACACTAGTTGTCCGTTGGTCATATCACAAGCCATGTTTACTTCACCTGCGAACTTTGCCCATTCTAGGTGGTTAGAGCGGAGGTTATAAGGGTCCAGATCTGAGAACGCATCCGATATTATCGCCGACAACCCAACAGTAATATGACCCGGAGTTCCGTACTCCTCCGCATATGTATTGTTGACAAGAACAACTAGTATTCGATTGGACAAAGTGCGAAATTGAAGAGATGAGACTTTGTGGATCGACTGGGCTGTAGGTTGTATCTCTACTCTACCTATGGGATCCTGGTATGTCTTTCGCCTCTTTCCAGAGGGAGTCTGGCCTTCTACGTCAAGATCACGACCCATGGTAAGCGCCTCATCGTGTACGGTTGCATCAGGGATGACATGAGGTGGTGTCTGTTTCCTCCTGGTTTGTCGCGTCGGTAGTACCGGTGATAACGATGCTGGGACCGTTGAACCGTTGGTTTCGGCGTATGTCGGAACGATAATGCCATTCGAGTTGGAAGGTCCTCCGTTGGGTGTGTTGAGTATTCGAAACCGGCTTCTCTCCTGCTTCTCCAACTTGATCGACTTCTGCAGCTTCTCGTTCTCTCTCTTCTTCCAAAGTGCAACCTTTCGCGGGGCCATGATTACACAAGCTAGATCTAGCCACTTTGTAGCGTCGTTGATCCATGCTACTTGGGAAGACGCAACAATCCGTTCGGCGTGCTTGTGTCCAATCTCGTTAAACTCATCGCCCGTGGGATTCATTTTCGTATCCTTCCCACCCAGAACCAACTTGCAAGCTGCCCATGACTCCTCCTTGTGGTCTACACTACCACATATAAGTGTTACGGCACCCTCTAACACTTTCCATTGCTTCTTGTCGCTTGACGTGGTAACTCCGAGTTTCTCCCATGTCTCGAAGTGGACGTTGCGTGGGGACTTGAACCAGGTTCTGGTGCCATTCTTGTCAACCTCGTTGGGCCAGCTGGTCCATTGCTTGGGCCATTCAAAGTCGAGAACTGAAATGGGTCAGGGTTGTATGTTATTGGGTTCGATTTGATAACCTACCTTTGCCTGGCATATTGAGTGTGATGATCTGTATCGGCGTCGTAGTCTGGTCGAGTGTTTTATATGTGTGTGGAAAGTGTCTAGTTCTGGATTATATTGGACCGGGTGTCTGGAATTCGTATAGTGATGATCACCGATGCCGTGGTGAGTTTAGATTAAGGCTGTGAAGTCGATACGGGGCGCTGGAATCGGGGCCTCGCGGGCGTCTATGCCTAGGAATGGTGAAAGTGTTGCTCGATTGTGCATTGGTCGGATGTGTCATCTGCAGACTGGACGGCGAGTAAGAGAAAGTCAATTGTGTGTAAATAGAGTCGATGCTGGCTGTGAGGTATTGATAGTAAACCGTGAATAAGTGACGGTACGGCACTTTGGAGTGCCGGCGACAGGCATTATTCGCCTAGGTCGACGCCCAGTCAGGTCTTTGATGCCGGTCCCGGTTGGTCCCCTCTTCTTATTACCTTCCTTCATATCCAACCTCCTGCTGCACGGTCTCGTCTTCAGCAAAATTCCATTGACAATTTGTCATTCCAACCTTAAGGCATTCCTTCCTAGCAACTCTACAGGTTGGATGTCGTGACGTCACTTGACTGGCCCGTTGTGACGGAACTGTGACCTCCAACGCCGGTTTGCTTGTCTGGCAGGTCCTATTACTCTCTCTCTCTATCCCACCAGTATTATATAACCATCTGACTGACACGTACTTCTGGTGCAGACGCTTGTACACCTCTGAAATGCCTGTGGATCTACTCAAGCCGTCGGGAAGCCAATAATAACATGCGTCCCTAGCATAGTATTCAGACACGAATGTAGTGTCGAGTGTCGAGTTGGATACCGCATTATAGACTGGTACTTCCTATCTCTAAACGAGCCCCTCGAGAATAAGATGTGTTCTAATCCTCTGTCTGCTAAATCCTCCATATGCGTCGCCTTCAAACGCCCTTCAACGAACCTTCCCTCACCGCGATATATCCTTCCCTTTATCCTCTATCGCTGAGTTTAGGGTGACGTTAGAGTTCCGCGAGGATTATTCATCTAGTATGCATGACACACCCTCTGCCATCCACTAGACCGTGATATCTATGCTACTACAGGACAAATACGAAGGCATCGGGACCAATCAGCTTCTGCTTATATACTTATGTTGGACCAAGTTTATAAGCTTTATTAATAAGAGGTGCAACATTACTTAGATCGGCCTGGATAGAAGAATACTCGATAGATATTAGCTCGCTGTCATTAGCCCGGCGCTTATGCAAGGCTTACTGGATGAGTACGTGCATACTAAGGACGAACTCGGCTTCCAGAATGCCGTTAGTATCCTGCATAATGCCTTTAATATCGACAACGGTAGTGCAACCTTAAATGACCTTTATGCTCTGGACACCACGGCCAACGGATCCCGTCTTCCCTTAGAGTCCGCTCGCTCGCAAACTGGCCATGCTAAGCACGTTCCCTTCTCATTCTTCTCGATTAGAGCCTGATGTCATTATAATTGATGATGAGAACGACGAAAATAGTGACGATGATAATGACATTATATCTCGACCACATGCTAGATACGCGGAGCTATCGGACACATTATCTGAGGGTGGGGGTCTGTTCGTGGGGATAGTTCAGAAGATGATGATAAAGAGCCGGAGATGGATGATGAAGATCCTTTATCGGACGGAGAAGAGATCGAAGCTTCTGACTTGCTAATTGTAGGTAGAAGCAATGAACAAGGAGAGCTTAAGCCACGTGTTAGTGATTTTGAGAGTGATGTGGTATACGAAGCCGTAATGGAATAATGGCTTATATTGAATATGGATGGGTTTAAATAGTGGGGTTGGAATTGATGTAACGGAGTAGTACGTTATCGAGAAAGACTCATTATATCCTCACGTGTAGCATAAGGAACGACTTAATCTGGTGGGCAAATATATATATACTGTGATAAAGGTTGTCCGTTGGATAAAAATGTGGGTGCCGTCATTCGTGCCTTTGTGAGTGTCGTTCGCGTAACGGGGCATCCTTACGTTAAGGTGCCGTTGAACAATACATGCCTCTAGTACCTTATAGACGATTATTTGAAGATGGTCCACACACTTTACCTAGTCTTATGGCGAGTATGACGCTTATGAACCGGTATCATAGTAATATTATGCTCGACCTAGAGTGTGCAGACGTCGACGCCTCGAATCCCGTACTCCTTGAGTTGGGAGCTATTCATTTTGACTTATCGACTGGTAAAGAGCTGGATAGCATCAAGATACCTATAAGTTTCTTTGATTATCTCTAATACGGACTCTCGTTCAACGCGAGGGCACTGGACTGGCTAGAGAAGAATATACCGGCGACGCTCGAGACTAGCTGTAAGACGTCGATTACTTCATCGAATGTTCTCTTGAAATTTAATACATTCATAAAGAGATGTATGGCTCCCTCGAAGCAGGCATGGTAACGGGATGGCTGGGACGTATATCATTGTTAACCCACCATCTGGGGCAACGGAGCTGTCGCTGATAACGTCTGGATTAGGAGTGCGTATTAAGTATGCGGGATAGAGAGACTTTAGAAGTTCCATCATGATATGTGTGTTTGTACCTTCGTAAATCAGGCTGGCTTGCTCTGCTAGAGAGATTTTATAAAGGAGGTTGCTAGAAAGGGACAACACCACGATGCCCTTCACGATGCTAGTTACTAAATCGAGTATCTCGTCCTTGCTCGGAATACACTTATTCAGGGTATAGGTCGGTCCAACCCAGACACTCGCACACAGTCTCATATGCTCGACAAGGACTACAAATTCGCGCCCGGGCTACCGTGATCCCACGCGTAAACACACCTACGAGTATATTCAGAGTAATATTTGACTCTTTATCATACCAAATACATTATTATTCGATATATGACAAACACGCGCAAGCCCGCTACTATCGACCATATAGTTCTCTACGAGCAACGCGATGCTATCAATCACCTACCAAACATCTATAAGAAGTCTATAAAGACGCGTCGGCGACCAAAAGCGAAACCACCTATTTAAAAGACCTCAGCATTTAGAGACACGTATCAGAGTAGCATCTCCCGACAATGAGCTTCAGCGCGATATTAGTCCATTCGTCATACCTCCTCCCATACTCGAAGAGGTCTCCTTACCGAAACTACCTCAGCATTCAAGGCATCGCCTATACATACGATTCACGCCGGCCCCTAAAGAGAGAGGGTAGTATCGCTGGCTGAGTTCTGACGACTCCGACACCTTATTTACACTCGAGCTGTAAGAGTCTAGTGACATAGGACGGACGTGGTTCGGACCACTAGGATCGGGTCCACACACTAATGACGAGAAAAGGGCATTCCAATGGGGACCAGACTGGTATCTATAACGCTACCTAGCCCATCTTTAGACTCCGAGTCTAGAGTTTGTGTCTGATAGTCGTATTGTCGTTGAAGGATTGTGCCCGCGGGGCCAATAGAAACTCGAGAATGCTTGATATCATATATTAGAGAGAAGATAAGGTTCGCTGGCTGAGGGGATCAAAGAAGAGGATAGGATCAAGCAGGATAAGGAAGAACTTCCTAGAGAAGTGATTACGCCAGACGCTATCACCGAGATAGTCATATCTGACATCAAGAAGGCATACACGGAGGACAGTACCGAAGACGTAGAGGCTGTGAAGACTGCAGACATGACTAAAGCAAGGGATCTGGAGGATTATTCAACGAACCTCCACACCGATGAGCAAATCAAGGAAATCGAATCACGAATCATGGAAGGCCCTGGAGGATATAGCAGAACTATATTTGGCGGCACGGAAGTTCGTGAGCGAGGTGCATTTGAGCTCTTTCCACTTCTTCCAGTCGAATTGAGATTGATGATTTGGACGTTTGCTCTCCCACCAGGACAGATAGTCGGAATCGAACGAGGCTCTGATAAAATCAAATGGTACCGCCCTAGAGGGACAAGAACAAAGTCAAACGGTCTTCAAGGCGCCAACAGCGAATCAAGAGAGCAGTATCTCAAGCATTACACGAAGTATCTCCTGTCTCGGCCCAAAGTCAAGCCCTCCATCATGTCTAGGTTATGGACAGCCTTCGGGGTGGGTAACACCTTTGAAGCTTTTGATGGTGGTTCTCCTCCTGGATACTACAACCCTAAGATTGACACTCTCTACATTGGCCCCAGTTCTGCTCCAGGTCACCGAAATCTATCTTTCGGCCACGCCCTAAATCTTGGCTTCACTTCATAGAGAGAAAGTAGTGAGGATACCTTCTCTGGCTCTATCACCCTAGCCTGCAACTACGATGACTCTCAGATTTTCGAAGCACATACCGAGCTTCGAGAACATGGCTTGGCTGCAAGCTTTCCCCATCTGAAGGTTTTGATTGTTATCGTTGGCGATTATGATCATGGACAAATCCATTCTACATCCATCAAGAGGCGGGGCCAACTTGAACTTGTGGAGCCTCAACAAGATCGACCTGGTACGAAATTAGAGATAAATCGCGTACGGAGGGCTACTCCCAACATACCTTTCGAGTTTGAGATCAAGGCCATTACTCGAGATGGTAAATTTTGCCCTGAAGTTATCTTGTAGGGAAGATAATCTCTGCTCGAATGAGAACCTTGCCCATAGAGAAATAGGGGTCTTCCCTTTGCAGATGAGCAGAATGTGGGCACATCTGGTTGATTAGGACGTATGCTTGTGATGGTACTTAGAAACGACTCCAGAGCCACAGAATATTCACTTCGTGCTAGTAGCAGGATGATAGCATCAAATTTATTCAAGTCCTGGAAGTTCAACACGTTAGCTTGATGTGTGGTTGTGATATTGCGCTAGTGGCAGATGCAGTAGGCTTTGATGGTTCGTGTGATCTAAATTCCAAAGAAAAGCAACAAGAAAGCTCGTGGCTGAGAGATTCGCTCTTCCAAAAAGTCCTTGCAACGATCCACTACAGTAAGTCTTGGACATATCACATTAGGAGCTTTACTTGAACACCAAGCATTTCTTTACAAAACGAACACCAGCACCATCTATCCCGTACTTTCATCCACATGCTCCCCTTCCTGATCACTCTCCTCGAACAGCTTTCTGATTCTCTCGTTTACCACAGAGTCCTCATCCGAATGTTCAGACTTGGCGTCATTCTCCTGCTCCAATCTCACGATCTCTGAACTTGCTAGTTGTTGGTGATAAGACGTCCGAACTAGCCTCTCGTGTTCATACAAAGCTAACCTCCACTCCTCCTTCTCGTCCTGTCCCATACCATACTTGTTGAACAGAGCCTCTAATTCAGGGTCATGGCGGTGGCTTTTGTCTTTCGGATCCCAGAATGAACATCCTCTCCAAAAGTCCTCGACTAATTGAGCCGAGTCGTAGCCTGCCTTTTTCGTCGATTTCTTCTGCACACGGGTCTTCACAGCGTTTTGTCTCTAATCTTGAGTCAGCGTTTGTTCGAAGTTATTGTTCATGATTCAACTCACAAAGTCTCTGATGGATCTAGCAATAAGATCAGATGTATTCATGGAAGGGGCAGGCTTCGGCTTGGGGCGATGTGTCAGAGAGAAGTGGTTTGAAGTTGGTCTGAGTTCATGACGAGGCTTCGGCTTGACATCGACATTTCTTTTGATGAGGAGGGTGACTTCATCACCAGGTTTGCTTGTAGTATGTGACTGATTTGGATATTCACAGATGGAGGTCCTATTTGCAGTGGCTGCTGAGGACGCCGATGGAGATGTCAAATTGCACCCCTCCCGAGAACCGTTGTCCAGCAACAGATCCATGGGGGAAGTACCGTTTGACTTCGGAACTGTAGGCAGTGTCAAGCTACCAAGCGATGCAGATCGAATGCTTGTCCCTTCTTGGAGTCCAGGCGCCGCTTAGTGATGACGCAAATGACACTCTATGCTTTTTGACTAGAGCAGGCTGAAAGAGCTGGAGACTCGGCGTGGGAAGGAATTCCGTGTCATTGCCCTGTTCATCCCATTCACTTGTATGTCGTGACTCAAATTGGAATTCGTGGCCTTCGAATTCAGACCCAGTAGCACGGCGAAAGTTGTGTGGCAGGACATTGCTCTGTTCAATAGTGGTACGCCGCATATATGACTCAGCAAATTCATCCAGGCCATCAGGTGAACCCATCCTCGTGTGGGGTATCGTGACCGCGATCGAATAGGTGAGGATTCGCGAAGAGCAGTCCGCGGCTCATTGACAAAAACAAAGGGAGCGCAATGTATCAGTATCAAATGTATTCTGGACTCAGACCAATAACAACATTGCTTGCAACACTTGATAGTAAACACTCGTGATCGGTGATGAAGTATTTGGGTCAAGCACGTTCACCGAGGTTGTGTAGTCTGCTGGTTTGTTGTTGTCGCTCGAGATCAACATCGAGGTTCTCCGGCTCTGCAGTTGTCAACATCAGCATAAACCTACACTCCGAAGCCGAGATAGTCTGTAAGCTTTTATAACGATTATCCCCACAAGTCTCAACATTTTGCTGCTGTAGGACCAGCTCCACCGCATTTCTCATTTTCATCACGTGACCATGGCCCCACTCACTAGGTAATTGGAAGTCTCAGCGTTTGTACTATACCCTGGGCATAATTTCACCGCAGGAAGTTTCTCACATCTCAGCTTAACATCTGACTGGATCTAAGGTTGATTGACACCATGTGCACTCTGTTATGTAAGTTGTAGCCTGGTAGCACTCAGCTGGGAGTTTCTAAATTCGCTTCACCTCGCTTCACTCAGGGGGAATGCTTCAAAATTTTACTAAGCGACAGCTCAGAGAACTTGGAATGCACACATCGAACCAACATAATATCGTAAACTGACAACTTCACGGGCCGTGGAGGCGGAGCTGGTTCAACAACAGCTATGATGCTACATCTCAGCGGTCTTGCTACACTCAAAAGCCACCGCTTTCATGTCATTGGTGCAACTTGATGATCAGGGTGCTAGCTATATTTAAGGAACTGGGTAAGGTAGAAGTCCCCATATACCAACCTAGACACATATGTGATTTCATATATCTGCTAGACTTTGGTTTTGGTACAGAAAGAAAAATGCTGCATATTGAGGAATAAACGACTAGGTAGGATTATGTGGAGTTGAGGTCATGGCATGAGTGTTAAAAGCTATGTAAGATACTTAAAGAACAATCAGTACACTGTCATATACACTACATACAAAATACTTTGACAAAGTCTGCTCGAGGCGGGCGTCGTCAGATTCAATCACGTGCTTCATTGTCTCTCGGCGATGTCAACACTTGGATTTTCCCAGCAGAATTTTCAA
Organism: Helotiales sp. EF0021; assembly: GCA_000292665.1. NCBI lineage: Eukaryota > Fungi > Ascomycota > Leotiomycetes > Helotiales > Helotiales sp. EF0021. Next base: position 59,079 of record AIET01000240.1, read on the forward strand.
CTTATTTACTCGAACACACCTTAGTAATTTTACGTGAGTCATAAAGCCCGCTTGTGGACTAGCCTGATCGGAAACCTTAACCAACTCCTGCAAATTAACTTAGTCGTAAGATCATGCTCGTTCTTACCACCCACTTACCGCTTCCTCTCACAAGCACATAACTAATTGCCAATACAAGGCAGTAACAGCGCATCAAACGCGCATCTTCGTTAACCTCTACCATCAAGAGAAAAACCTAATACGTCAACAATGTCGTCTGATTCTTGCGGCAAAGACGACCGAAGCGCTGGTGTTGGCGATAGCATTGGAGGAGAGCTGGAAAAGAAGCTGGACAAAATGGTTATCGATACTCCGGGTGAGGTATTACAAATTCAGCCTTCTTTAATATTTCTTCCTCTCGTGCTGACCTCCTCGTCCAGTCCAAGTTGAGCTTCAGCAGCTCCCATAGCGCTCCCGCCCTTCCCAAAACTCTCTTCGAACCTTCTACCTCGCAAACAACTCGCAAGACTACGGTCAATCTTCGTACATTCACTAAGCCGGCTACCATGGAAATTAACATGAATATTAATGCCGATCAGCACATGGCTACTGTTACTGGAGATTCAACTCACCTTTCTTCCCTCACAGCCGACGACGACGATGTTGCAGACGATGCTCCAGGCGTTCGCAAGAGAAAGAAGAACTTGGAACTTGGAACCAATGGTTACGAAAAGCTTGACATTCCCGCCCACGCTGAGCAAGGCTTTATGTTTGTCGGTGGCTCTCAAATCACCCCGCAGGGAAACGACTTCAACAAATTGGCGTACAGCAACGCTGCAGCCCCTACACCACCCCTGGCCTTCGACTGTTCCTCAACCCTCTTTCTCACACACGAAGAGTGCCGAGAAAAACTCAAGGAGGCACTCACCGCCAACGCTCGCTTGGAACGTGAAGCTGCCGACAACAAAGTCATGTCCCAACAAATACTTCGTCACAACGCAGGTTTGGGCCATGATGTGGATAATTTGAGGAGGAAAACGCCAATCTCCGGAAGAGATACTCCAAGTTGAAGTCCAAGATGTCAGAGTTGAAGGAGATTGAGAACGAGGAGTTCGAGGAGCAGAGACAGAATATGCTGAACCAGCAGGATAGCATGATTAAGACCTTGACCGAGATAATGACTACATTGAACAACTGAAGAAAGACAGGTCAGCTTTGGAAGCCACCATTGCACTTCTCGATAATCCCTACAGCGACGTGATGTTGATGGAGAAGTATCAGCAGTGTGAAATTGAGATCAAGGAGTTGAAAAAGGACATGGAGAAGCTACAACGCCAAAACTCAGACCTGCATGAGGCTATGGAGATCAGCCAAATCACCATCGCCTACTTGTTGAACAACTCAGACGAGGACAACAGCGACGAGAACTCCGATGGGGACGGTGATGCTCCGGACGAGGACGAGGAGGACGAGGAAGAGTTGTTGGACGCGCCAGTTCATCATTCCAATGATGACATGTCCGCAGTCTGAGGCTTCCAGGTCATTACTGCAACAATTTGCTGTATGAAACATGCTTGGTATTGCATGCATCATCCTAAATGGGCTCACTATTAGGAACAGCAGCGACTTCAAACCTGTGCATGGGTATTTGATAATATCGACACAGCAGGAATCTATTTGACTTTGTTCTTGGCCTATTTTCTCTGCACTTCACTCATTCCGAAGAGGTGAGTTCTGAATTGCTGTTACATCATGGGTCTTGGAAGAATTGGATGCTTGTTCTCATCTCATTGTGCTGTGGTTTGCGGAGGTATTAGACTTGTAAAGTAACAAACTTTCATCATAAAGCATCAAAAGTAATTGAAACACTCTGTGATACTGAGCGCAAATGCAAATCTACGAATATGCCACTTCCAAATTATCAGTCTTACGTCACAAAGTGTAAAACTCAACCCTCGCTAATGATTTTGGTGCTGGACTTCTCAGCCTTGAGCTCAACCTCCGATGCCGCACAAACCCTTGGGCTTTCAGACACTCTGATACGAGGATTCTACTAAATTGATTTGGACGCCGCGGAAAAGTCAATACCTACAAGGTCCCTAACGCCTCCCTTAGGCCTCCTGGCACCATCGAGTTTACTCATCAAACGAATGATACGTGGACAGACAGATCCTCTCAACTTCCACCCCAACAAGCATGGAGTCTACCGGTGATTATGCAGCTGTTAGTACCCTGCGTCTTTTTTGTCGTTGAATCCAGATTGAAGCCCAGAATCCGTGAGCAAAAAAAAAACAAATTTTGTGCTAAACCTTGTGAACTCGACTTTGCATTACTTGCAGCCTGGAAATATTGATCTGGCTACCAGTCTAAGCTGACGAAAAAATATCCTAGGCAGCGAAATTGACATCACAAGAGGTGCTCAGAAAAGGCAAGGCGGCATCGAAGAAAGACAGGTTAAAGAAGCAAAAGCCAAACAAAATGGCTCCGGAGAACGACGAGACTGGATTCTCAGCGGGTCAAGGAGAGATCTTGAGTGAGGCTGAGCAAGCTAGATACGATGAAATGTTCACAGCAGCGATGGAGGTTACCGTCAAGTTCCACAAGTCTAAGAAAGTACCCGTCACTTACGGAATGGGCTACACCCCAGACCCGGACAACATGAAGACAAAACACAAGAAGAGACAGTGTGAGGAGGAAGACGAGACCGGCGGAGGAGCCTCAGCGGCATCCGGCATGATGGTCGCCGAGGATGGAAACTTATTCGAAAACATTCGTCCCCGCCCCATCGCTGAGCCACGCGGTCGCGGCAGGAAGATTCATCAACAAACATCTAATCCATCTTCGATCGCTCCTCCTGCTCAGATACAAGAGCTGAATACCATTCTACCCCAGCAAACCCTCAGCAGCTCACCTTCATGCTCTGAGCAAGTCATGCCACCTCCAACTTCCAGTCCTGACCCGAATTTTACACAAGAAAAGTTCCCCGATGAGTCCTCTGCAGATGCTACACAATCATCGGCCTCAACTTATGCCAGCGGAATGGTTCTATCCGATCTAGGTCTCAATTCTGACGGCGAATGCGATCCGTACTCATGGGCATCGGACCCAAAAGTTCTTGCTGGAGGAGAAGATGATACTCTACAAGAAGGCCAAAGTTCTGATCAGCCTCACCCAAAAGCTGACCAAGGTTCCTTGTTTGATCAGCCTCAGAGTAACATTGTGGATCCTCCTGTCCCGGAAGGTGCATACGGCGCGTACGGTACATATGACCAATCGTCAGACCTCGCCAATCAAACGTCTGCACAAGAACCATTTCCCAGTCATTCCGGCAATATTGAGTTTCCCCAGGGAGATCTCAATCCACCAGAGGGAGGCATGGACATGGATGAGCCGTTGACAGACGACGGAGGACAAGGCTATCTCGGTCCTTATTATGGTATGACAATGGGTGATTTCTCTTCAAATCCATACGACCCGCCTATCGACCCTTATAACGCCATCGATGGTTTTGGAAGCTTCGAAACCACTGGATTTGACAGCCACCCAAGTGATCAGATAGATCCAGTTTTTGGAATTTGGCCTCCCAGCTTCCCGACAGAGCAGTACCATGGCTCTGGCGATCCTGAGGACCTTGCATTGCATCAACCCCAGAACGATCAGAACGATCAAAGCGTCGGGTATCAAGATACTCAACCATCCTCACATCAATATGAGTTGAACCAAATACTTTCGGATCCCAGTCTTTCTTTGTCAATCCCTCAGGATCCTTCGTTGCAGGATAACAGCACGCTTGACATCCTTCCACCTCAACTCTTGGACGCTGCAGCTCCAAATAGCACACATTACTCGAGCATGGCTGCCACGATTCCGAACTCCCCTGCGGCCTCAGATATGGAGGATTTGCAAGATGAGATGCGAGGTCTGACTGTACATGATGCTACGACAAGCAATACTGTTGCTGCTGCCGAAGATGCGCCGATGACAGCTCCACATACCCGGCAAGCGGATGAAGGACATACTGCTACTCCGGTTGATACAGCCACTGGTATGAGTGATGGTGCGGCGATGCCTGGTCCAAACCATGGAACTTTAGGAGATCAAATCGGTGTTACCACGGGACAGGATGCTGCCTCACACATTGGAGGTCCGGCCGCCAGCGAGGATCTGCCAGTATCTCAAAACGAAGGAGGAAGTGCTGTTGGAAATGATGCTTCTGCGGAATTATCTCAGCCAGAGCAACGTTCAGCGGCGGAGCAGCAATTACGAAGAGAATTAGAAGAGTTCAAAGCGGCTAACATCGCTTTACAACGCCAAGTTGAGGGGCTCAATAAGCAGATCGCTGATCGGGATGTTCGAATTGCTACATTGGAGGATTCAAATGACGAGATGGCAGAGTTCTTGACGTTTATTAGAGATAGATCCAAGTAAGGTAACAGATCTGGCAGGAGAGACACGTGGATCCGACTTGGGGAAAGATTGAATGGCGAGTTGCCCTGTAAGATAGCAAGCTGCAAGCTGCAAGCAAAATACATGTTAGTGTAGATCCATGTCAAGTTGAGTAAATTTTGGCCTGCTTGGGGCTTCTCTCGTGTGACAGACAATGTGATCCCCGAAGTCGATACTAGACCCGTGCAGCACATATTTTGGAACAGGGCATCTGGTCAGGACTGAAGCAACAGTAGCGATAACGACACTGACGTCGAACAGTTGCACGGGGATACTTGGTAGAATCTGCTAGCGTTGAGTTGCCAGCCTCGTGTAAACAACTAGCGCAAACCTCTCGAATATCCTGCCGGGCGAATCGACAACATTTTCTCCCACGAAAATCTTCACACCTGCAATCAGCAGTGCGGCAAATTTCAAACAATTCCGATTCATTGAAACCCTACACACACAAGTCTCGTAATCGAGACAACGTCTACATCAAATCCGAGCCCCCAAGCCAATTGCGCAAGCGCAACGATGTCGAGAGAATTGAGCATCATGGAGTCTTCGAAAAAAATCGCTAGAGGTAAGCAACGCGGTCCTAGAAGAGTCTACACTGCGATTAGAAACACGAGACTTGCATGATCCATATTTAGTTGGCATTGGAATCGATAGGATAGGAGGAGGCGAGGAGCAGATATCGAGCGGACTAATCGAAAGCAATCGAATGGTGTGGGGAGATGACTGGTTTTCTTCAAAGGATCTAGTGAACATGGTGTTGAACCCGGTTGACCCAAGGTTGACTGCGTTGGTACACATCATGATCGAGTTTTAGTTTGTGGAAGCGGAGTCGGTGGTGGGGTTTCCTTCAAATGATCTACGGGACATGGTGTTGAACCCGGTTGGCCTAAGGTCGATTGTGCTGGTACACATCTGTGATCCCGGATTTAGTTTGAAGGAAACCCCGCCACCGACTCCACTTGCCTTCCACATCCAACAAATGATCCACGGGACATGGTGTTGAATCCGGTTGGCCTAAGGTTGATTGTGCTGGTACACATTTGTGATCCCGGATGTAGTTTGTCGGATGTGGAAGGCAGCTTATCTTGATTCTAGTCGGTTATGGTGGAAGTGTGACCGAGGAACTGGCAGGCGTTGGTGGTGGCGATTTGATTGCTTTCGAGAGGAATGTTTGGTGGATGTGAATGGCTTCGTTTAGTATCCAGGATGAGAAGATGTCAAGGATACAAGATTATGCAAGAATCGAGTTTTTCAAGCCATTCAAAGAATGTTTCATTTGTGACAACCTAAGCCCCTAAAGTTTCAAGTAATGCTATAACGTGGATGGGGCTTCAATGCCAAAAAGCGCAATAGGCTTTTGCTGACACAATGTGAGGCATCATGCAAAACGATGAGGCCCACACATATTAAACAACAGCAAACTTCAAGCGGTACATGATTACACGGTGCAGGACAGAGTGGAGCAGTGGCACTTGCCGATCAAAGAAGTCAATGTGTGCGAGCTTTTGAATTTTTTTCTTTTCTTATTGACGGTATTCAAACGTCCTTCATGGGTATGTTCACATCTCCATATTAATAGACTTGACTATACCAAGAAATCTGCTTCGTCCCAGGTATCTCCGTCGGCTCCTTCCCTCTGGCACGTCTTAACGATTTCTTCCTTTGAATCCGATGCAATTTCCTTGCCGCCACCATCCCAACAAGCCTAGGCACATCAACAGCAGAAAAGAACGCTCCTCCTAAGGCAGCGTCAATCTGCTTGGCCGCTATGCTCATCTTCCCGTTCATGATCTTCTTGCCAATCCTGTTGTGCCTTCTGTTGGATCTTCCTGGGCCATAGTATATGGCAAGCCGATCCACGATTACCTTTCTCACGGTTGGACCGTTGATCTGGACTCCTTTTTGGCTGAGCATTCGTAGCAACGAGATTCCTTGGGCAATATTCGGCATTGAAGGGATTTGGCGTGGTACGAGAGCTTGCCGAGGATCGTGATTTTGGCGAGCTGTTCCTCGAAGACCGGTGATGAAGCCCCATTCTACAACTGCTCGTTGAAAGGACTCGTTGAAGATGATGTTAAGAGGATGAAGAGGATGGGCGGTGGAGACCTGGGATGGGATATGGAAAAGACGGGATCTCGAAAGCGGAAAGGAACCTTGAGGAGCATACCATTCGGCGAGGAATAGCGAGACTGACTTCAGATTGTCGAATCTTCCGAGCATACCGAGACGTCGAAGGATCTCTCGCCAATATATGATGGGAACATAGCCACCAGTCTCCATGAAGTGTTTCAAGAACCCAAAGATCTTGTTCAAATCGTTATGTATGCCTCGATTAGAAGTGCCAGGTAAATTGGTCATTGGCTGCTTTCCCGGATTGCGTGGCCGCAAAACGTGCCGGATGAGATGCGAAAGTGATTTTGGCTTTACCGGAATTTTCGCATCTCGCATGCGCCAGATTTGCCGTCTCCATCCCGCCTCGTTTCCGAGAGTGATGAGGGAACGAAGCTCCAGATTCCATGTCTCACTTTCTGGTGATTTGCTGGCCAAGGATCGAATCTGAAGCGTCCTTCGATACTGTGCCCAATCTTGGTTTCGTGCAAAGGATGAGAGCAAATCCTCTTGTAATTTGGCGTCTTCCAGTTCATCAGGGTGCTGATCACTGTTGAGGAGTCCTTCTAAGTACTCTTTGTTCCCGGACAAAGCAAAATGCCGAATAGCCCGAGAGTACAAGGAGGTGCCGATGGATATTCCCAATGCCTCCAGGTGCTTGATGCGAGCTGAGATGCTTTTTGGGTCTGGGTCTCGAAGAGCAAGGGCTTGCAACGAAAGTGGCCCAATCTCATCCACACCAAGGGCGTGAACGCCATTAATAGCAATATCCAACGAGATCCAGCGAGTAGCGAACCACCTAGCGCCGAGACTGTCATTGTACTTTTTGGCTGAAATATTCAGAGTTTCTCCATGGATCAAATTCATCATTTCTCTTGAGATCTTGGTATTGTCGTTCATTTCCTTTGAAATGGTGGGTGCAAACGAGACCCCAGCAGCAACGAGACTTTGAGTAACCTTTTGAGCAGCTTTAGGTTGATACACAGCCAAGAAATGAATCAGAGGTTCAACAGTCTTGGATGTATGTGGTAGATCTCCTTTTGCAAGGAAAAAGAAATGCCATCCCAAAGCAGCTTTGAAATCCTCTCTCTGACAGAGAAGAGGTATGACCTTTGAGTATGCATTTCGATGGGTGTTCTTTGAGTAGATAGTCCTTAGGGCATTCAAGTCTCCATTCTGAAAAGCGACATGCCTGCACATTTCAGCAAAGCGAAGCGGTCCAGGAGGATGATTCTTGAAGAGTCGGCCATGCCATAATAACGCTCTCTTAGCATCGCCGTTCACAAGGAAGAATCTGACAACGTAAGAATACAGCCTTGACCAGCTCCGCTTGTGTTGTGAGAAAATGTATTCAGCGTAATGCCAGACTCTGTCCAGTATCACAGGAGTCTGCAATCCAACATCCAAGAAGGATATCCAGAGTTTATCTGCCACACGACCGACCGTGGGTAACATAACCCCTCTCTGGGTGAGGCCGTTCAAAATTGTCAGAACTCCTTGGTCGCCATATATCCTCTTTCTGTATTCGAACAACGTCGTCCAAAGGTTCCAGTCGTACCTGAAAGCTTCAATGTCCACAAGTTTTCCTGCATCTGAAATGTTCCGTTGATCTAGACTTGACTGGAACTCTAAGTCATCGTGCCTCCGAATGCATTCATGCCATGGCAGCTCCGAACTGCCTCGCGACAAGTATGTTTCCGGGCTAGAAGGAACCACGAGTGCTGCGGTCAAGGGATTAACTTCTGCCTTGACTTCGGTGTGCCGTTCGGGCCCTGAAAGCTTTCTTAAAAGATCCCAAGCATTGTGACTGCTAACTCTGCAGATCTTCGTCTGGTCGTAAAGGTCGTGATCCCCATTAGATGGCGCATCCACCTCTCTCACAACCGCCGCAGCCACGGTCGCATATCCCCTTTCTACCCCTTTCCGTCTGGAAACATTCCCACAGCACCTGCTAGGTATCCCAGAGCTTTCATCTCTTACTGGCGTCCCAACCAAATATCGCAGCAAGTCCAGGGAAGTCGGCCTCGAAAGAAGCCTCTGGAGCTTCGGCCTCATTCTGTGGTCCTATGGTCTCCCAATTGGCATCTCGAGTGTCTGCCTCCATTGCATGGTCGTTTTATCGTCGTTGATATCCGGCTGGATTTCAATGTTGGTCACGAAGTGAAGCTTGAGGTTCTCAAAGCTTAGTCATACAGCACTAAATCGCTAGCGCGGCAGCTTCTCCCGAGCTTCAACATCGAACCATTCATTCTCGACAACGAAGGACTCTCTCTACTCACCACAACTTTACTCTACGCAGCTAAGTCACAATGGCAGGGTACGTCTCCATTATCCTCAGTCGCGCACCCCCAACTCAGGAACTCTGCTGGTTCCCCGACTCACTGTAGACGGGCATTGCGACACTTCAAGAATGGCCTCATGTTTGGAATTGCAGGAGAGGGATTAAATGATTGCTAACAGAACCTGGGAAATAGCTTCGTCAACCGCGAAAACCGTGTCCCACACTACCAGCGCCTGTTCCAAGAAGGTGGAAGGCAACACGTCCGTCAATGGAACCAAGTACGCTCTCCCCTCGAAGACGCACACGATACGACCCCCTTAGGGACCTTAGGTCCTCTCTACGAAACGAACGTTTTGATGCCACCAATTGCCCTTAGAATTGGGAGGAGAGGAAGGGGAGGCATTGAGTCGGATATGATGCTAACACGCCTACTCGACATAGACTCCTAGGTCCAAATTCATCCTCTACCCATACTACACTATTCTCTTCGGTGGCTTTGCTGGTACGTACACATCATTCCCTTCCCACTATCTCCAGCCTCATACTTCCGACACCAATTATCCCCAATGGCCTCCGGATCTCCACCCCTCCTCCTTCGACAACCACAAAAACTGACCAAACACCTCCCATAGGATCAATGTACATGATGGGCCGCATGGTTCTAGGACACAAGACATGGTTCGGCAAGGGATAGATTCTCCTACACGGGTGGTTAGGTGCGGAAAGGCGATAGAGGATGGTGGGGTGATTCGTTGAAAGCATGGAGGGCGGAAGGATGTACAATGTACAATGCATAAGAGACAATAGAATTCCTTCAAGTCTGCGAAATCTTCCATATGTCACAAGATACCGAAGTCTTGGCTCTTTGGTGATCCTGGATGCGTCAAGGATTGGTAGGTATGGAGAAAGATAACACTATTCATTTGGAAGAGTATGGCTACGCTATATCGGATAGAGGTAGAATGAAGGACATAGTAAGTAAGTATGAAGGAAGAACAGAATAGAATAAAACCTCAAATGTTAGGAGGCGTTTGGATGTCTCATTCAGATTGTTTTCAAGGCACCAATGTTGTGAAGATGTCCCAAGCTATGTTAGGTATCATTTTCAAGTGCGGTATTAGACAGCTCGAAGCACCTACACGCTCATGTGATAAAAGCTCAGGCTCCAAGCAATTGTCTCGCTTTAGACGTTGCAACCGGTGCCAACTCCGCACGTTATTGTACCCAAACTTTGGTTTGCTTGCCATCCCAGGCGCCGGAAATGCGGTACCTCAAAGCATGTACACATAATCTCACACCCTATCATCTCCCCAAATTTAACTTCCGAATGCAAGTCCTTGATCAACGATCTATCCCTCCTTCAACATCGCCTCAACATCAGCGTCCAACCCATCATCAGCCCCTAAATCTGGAAAATCATCGTTCAACTTCCTCTTCTTGATACTGCCACCCGCACTTGGCGCTCGTCCATAACTTGTTGACAAACTAGAAAGTAGATCCGAGCCAGGTGCGACTTGAGCAGGATACTGAGCCTGTCCATTTGAGGCAAGGTCGAATTCAGGAACTGGCTCCGTGACAGGAGGCTGAGGATATCCAGGAGGCGTCAATGCTTCCACCTCAGGACGATCGGGTTCTGGTGCTGGAGTAACAGGTGATTGTTGGATTCCTGGCGAGCCATCTACTGCTGGCCCAACCGGTGTTCCGGGATTGCTATTGGTAGCAAAACCACGCATGATGTTCTCCTCCACATCCCGCTTCTTGTTGTCAATCTCCGTGCGACGATTCGAGAGCTCGGCGACTTGGGCTTGGTCCGCAGCGAGACTTGCTTTGTTTGTGTCTAGTATTTTTTCAAGACCTTCGATGAGGAGCTTTCGTGCTTTGATGCTCTCTGCTACAGCGCCTTCTGCGTTTGCGAGGGTCTTGAGGAGGCCATTTAGTCGAGCTGCATGGACAGGAGCAGATGGAGAGACGGAGGAGGGGTCGGTGAGCTTGTCGTAGTCTTGGTTCGCGCCATTGACTGAGGTCTTGGTGGAGAGGACGAGTTTTGTAAGGAGTTGCTGGGGAGCAACCAGAGGAGCAAGTTCACTGGGAACGGCATTGGGATTTGCAGAGAAGATGGAGCCGCCGGCACGCTTGCCAGAAGATCGTGTCTTGTCGAGTTCTAGAGATGTCAGTTTGCTATGCCAGATCTTGGGTGCATCACCCTACCATCGATTCGAGATTCAATTGCCTCCTGAATGGGGATCTCGAAGATCTGCCGTTGTCTCCAGACTTCCACCACCCTTCTCAACTTCTGTTGAACTTCGTTTGTAGCTCCCTTGTATGCTGTAGCCGTGGCTTCGGCGATGACTGGAGAGAACGCGATCAGGAAATCATCCTTGCGACGAGCTTTCGATTGCTGGGCGACTTCTATTGTACCAGTAGCAATTAGCAAACATATTCCAACATTGTAGTCAAAGCTTTTGGGTTTCACGGCGGCCATGATTGATGTAGGAGCTTACCATTTGCCAAATAGATCAGATTGAGTCTCTTATTGCTTCCAGAATCCTTCAATCGCTGAAGCCAAAGTTGTCCCGTCCGGTCTGCATGTCTCCTGTACAACGATGAGCAAATGGCAATGAGCGGTGAGATGCGTTTGCAAACCTATGGAACATTACCCATTGGGCGACTGTGACCTGCAGATTGTCAGGGCTAGATCTCGAATCTCGAGCAGGTGCGACTCACGATACTTTCTTGCGTTTCATTGAGTGCAGACAGCTTGGCCAGCACACCATCATCCGTGTACGCCATGTTGGAATAGTGAGTTCAGGAATCGCAACACAGGCAAAAATCAAGTTCGTGGTCGTGTGAGCACTTCAGGCCGTGTGTTGACTTCGTTCTTGCGTGTTTTTACAGATTGCTATTGCTTCCAGGGGTCGGGAATCACGCAGTACAGTCAATGGTTATCAGAGCTTCGCAAAGCTGTTTGCACTTCTTGCGATATTGATTGGGACGAACTTGTGAATGTTGCAGGTATTCAGACCGCGCTGAAATGAGCTTGGATCTTAGCCTCCCGAGGTCGTTCCTAGCGCGGCTGCCACGTGCAGTGCTCTTCCTGGTGCTCTTCCTTCATCGATTCACGACGCCTTCTCCCCTTCCTCGCTGGTCTCGCATATCCTTTTCATGCCCTCAACACACCGCCATCTTTTACACGCCCACAGCTGCTTGGACAGCAACACTCCTTTCCTGCTTTCTTCTCGGCCATGTGTGCGCCCTCAACCCGTGTCTCAATAAGCGCCAGATCCCTTCTTCAGACACATGCTTCCAACATCTGTGCATCTTAAGCCCTACACGTCCCCATTTGCAAGGCTCACTCCAACTCTGCAGCCCGTCATACGATTTTCCAACGCTTTGTGAGATAAATTCAGCCTCGACAAGGCACAGTTTGCCAGATGGAAGGCCATCCTGATGCCACTTGGTCCATTCCCAATGTTCAACGAGCCTTGAGTACAATATCTGCCACACCATTCAGTGTTGAAGAACACAGATTACTCTCCTCGTTTATAAGGCACTCTGTGGATCCCGTTTCGACCTCTACGTATCTTCTCCGGAGAATAGGCCTGGATGAGAACCCCGAGCAAGAAGTGGAGAATGAATTGCGAACTTTTTTGAATGATTGGAGAACCTTGCTAGAGCGATGTAAGCATCCTTGTTTCTTGAATGCGGTTCGCGATGTTAACACTTCAAAGTCCGTTCTACCTCCGCTATACCTGTCGCCGCTCAGCAGTCCGTCTTCAAACGAGACAGAGGGGTATGTTGCTTGACGGGTCGATCGAGAGTATGGTGGGATGTTCTAGGATGGACTCGAACTTATGTCGTTCCCATTGTTCCAGACGAGGTGACCCGTGGATTGGACAGCAGTGAACTTGTACGAAGCTTCTATAAACGTACGGACGAAACACTAATGCCCCACAGGCTCACTTGAAAGAACTCTTATCGATTTTTCTTACAGAAACCCAATTTCAAGATCTCAGACTGATCAAGGCGGAGATATCCAATGAACCATGTCGGCAGTGTTGGACTTTGACCCAGCAGGCTGCTGCTGCTTTCCGCGAAGGAGAAATCTGCTTATTGCTAGAATGGAACGCTAAGCGCCGTCCGGACGAGGACCTGAAGCCCAAGTGCCGAGTAAGACAATGATCTGTCATGGCGATGGCAATCACTGACACCGACGTATAGTATTCTGTGTGGACTACCCTGCCCATTTCTAACTCACTGCCACAGCTAGCAATGGTCAGAGGTTACGGCCTGCAATGCCAGTGGTATTGAGCACTGCCGACTCTGTCACCGCTGCGCTTCCAAGCTCATTCCTATTCGATGTCCATCAACGTTTTTGCAATTCGCTGCGCGCACTGAAACTTGAACGTGAATCAAGGTCAAAAAGGCCATCGAGTCCCGATGTACCATGGGCTATAAGAATGCGCAACGCCTGTTTCAACCGAACTTTCCCATCCATCAGATGGGCCTGGAACTTCTTTCCATGTCAAGGCCGTATCTTGGTCTATCGTCTGCTCATCAGTATAGGTAAAAGATTGTACCCCAAATCAAATCATTGGACTCAACGGACTCCCTTTGGACTCTACATCAAACATGGTCGAGGCAGACTTATTCCTCAAGGTGAGGCCCCAGCGCTTCAACTCGTCGAATCCTGCACCTCCATTCCAGCCCCCAGACTTCTTGACTGTATTGACGATGGTGATTACACATATCTGGTAATGAGTCGCTTGCCAGGTCAGCCGCTCATGCAGGCACTGTACACAATGTCTTATCCCGAGAGAGACCGCCTCGCCTATGAACTCAGGCGTTGCGTCAAAGAGCTCAAAAGAATCCCAAACACCAACAAAGCTGCCATCTGCAATGCATCCGGCGGCCCAGTGTTTGACTACCGGCTGCCAGGAAGGTCAGCTGGGCCGTTCGAGTCCGAGGCCGACTTCAACGATTTCATCATCACCCATGAACGCTTTCGAGATCCGTGTCACGCACGTCAACATACCATTTCCTTCACCCATGCTGATTTAAACCCAGAGAATATTCTCATCGAATCGGGACGTCTCTCGGGGATTGTGGACTTTGGTTGTGCTGGATTCTTTCCTGATTATTGGGAGTACACTAAAGCCATGTTCGGCACGATGAGTTTGGACACATCTTTCCCTACATTGTTTGAGAAGACATTTGGAGACGTTTATCGGGACGAGTTGGTTGCGGAACGGAAGTTTTGGTCGTCAAGGTCGTTGTAGGCGGTGCCTGGCTTGTTTTATTTAGGGGACATTAGCGCCATAACATAATTCAACACCAGTTCATCAAGAGCTGTGAACACTACCAAAGTACTGCCTTCAGCGGCGTCTGTACACGGTCCGTGCGGTTCCGTTCCGTTATCAGGCCTCAACGCCACCACATAAGCGCCCCGTCGGTCTTCACGGCCGGACAACCAGGCCTCCTGGTCAGTGATACATCGGCGCTTTGCTTCGTATCATTCGGAGCCCAGCCTAGACCATAAGCGCTGGGATTCCAATCACTCGGCCATGTTGGATCATTCAAATTCGTACCTAGTAGAAACCCTTTTCAGAGAGTAATGATGAGATCAATAGATGTTATAAAGATGCTCAAGGTCCTTGACTTTTTTCATTGCTATTTCCTACTCCATCAACAATTCAACGTCCCTATACAGAACTACAACGACAATTATATTTCAGTCCTACACAGCTCCATTTCTCATACCATCAACCCACTGACATACACAAAACAAGCCACCTGCGCCTTTGGGTCAGTTGTTCTTATTCAGCAGTTTCGTAAATCTTGCTGAGAACATTATAGATTTTGCAATGAATACCAACATTGAAGCCGGGTATGAGGAAGGCGCGATGTACGTCCTCCTCTCGGCATTGGCCAATGGCAAGATGCACTGGGGTATCTTTACCATGGTGTCCACTCCTTTTGGGATGATCTACAACGCGACGGACACCAGGATCCTGGAAACTCGACCATCACATGACGGAGAACGTTGCGGACTCTCAAGCCATCCTTGGCGCTCTGAAGATTCGATCCAACATCGGCGATGACTTGTCGGCGCTCATTGACACGACTCTCCTAAGTGTTCCTGTCCCTTCCCAGGGCGGTTACATTTCGAGATGGGGAGAGAACTTTTCTTGCAGGCAAAGATGCTCTTGAGGCGCTTAGAGTCGCTAGGGTCATTTCGGATTGCAATGTAGAAGACATCGAGGACGAGGCGACGCGTCTTGGCGAAAGAGCCAGATCAAATGGGATGAGGCGTACGTTCAGGTCATCAGAGTTTGTCGATGCCTGAGAATATGGGTCCGAACATCTAAGGAATATTTGGGTGGTCTTGCAAGCTTTGTCCCTGTATTTGGAGTTTGAGCCTGTCTTTACATACTAGCGTCGCAGGCGATGCACTTGCCTGCTCTATAGATATATGATCTGGAATCATTCGTCTCTTTGGACACTCGTTTTCATTCTTCTTTCTTGAGAGCCTAGTATTCTGCAGTCCAAATGTCCAGCAAGAGCAGGGACAGTTGATATCTCTACACATTTCAAGAGCAACCTATGCATATTATTAATCCTAGCAACAATCGCTGCAAGGAGTTGTGATAGTCAAGTTTCAAGACAGGGATGCTTGTCGAGCTATCAAAAATCAGGATTGCAAGCTTCCAGCTGGACTTGGAGTAATGAATGTCATTTATAGTAAGGAACATTAAAGAGGTAGGTCCATGTGTCAAAATGCTGTTGCACTTGATGGAAAAGTAAAAGACTCGTGGCTCAGAACATTGTGGCGTGGCAAACGTGACTCGCTGTATCGTCGGCGCAAATGTGAATGTGTATTTGACGTACATTGTGATTACAACTCCACGAGTTCAAGTTAAAAAGCACCATTGTGTCGCAGGAAAGTCGGGCGACAGGAGCAAAAGGCTTTGAGTCGAGAGTACAAAAATAAGCAGGATCTTCATTTGTTCATTTGGAGAAGGAACTACACAAAGGGAGCATCTTTATCTACAAAGCTTTTCACGATCTAAACGCCAGCCAATGCATTTTGTTCGCCCAACTCCATCAAATAACAGACACAAAAAGCAAAGTATCAACTAAGTACTTGAATCCACAACCTCCGCAAACCACTGTCTAAGCAACGTAGCCAAAACGCCGGGCAATTCCTTTACATCTCCCACCACAATATAATACTGGAACGGAAAGCTGTCAAGATATCGACTCATATTCAGCTTCCCATCCACGAAAGTAGCTTGTTGCAGATCCAACAAGCTTTCTCCTTTCTTCTTCTCCTTGACGTTGTCAATGATGATGAAAACCATCATGATTCTTTCTTCGATGGCTTCACGGAGGAGTCGACGGATGGTGTCATGTTCTGAGGAATTGCAGACTCCGTCGGATATGATGAGTTGCATCTGCCACAAATCGGAAGGACTACCGCTGGCCTTCTGTCGGGCAGCGCGGAAGAGTTCAATTGAGTCTTTGACTAGGCGAGTGACGTCTGTACGTCCTTGATTAAACAAAAAGTTCTGAAAAACCTTGGGACCAGCATCGGAACTGAATGGTGTCTCGAATTCATGAGCGACTTTGACTGTTTCTCCAAAGCCGACAACGCAGATTTGTCCGACTTCGAGCATGCTCAAACTCTTGGAGACCATGACAAGGGTTTCCATCGCGAGACGCCCACTTCCACTTTCGCCCATGCTCTTGCTGTCATCTACGGCGAGCATGATTTGGTAACTTCGCTTGGAGGGTACGCTGCGGCGCATCCAGATCTTGTCGCGCTTATACTGAGAAGCAATGTATGGGATTATTCGCTTGATGTTTAGACGCTTTCCTGTGCGGAAATCGCCCCTCATCTTGGTGGCGAGAGTGGGTGCGAGAATCAGACGTAGTTGTTCGGTGAGTGAGAGTGATAGATCGCGAGTGATGGACTCGCAGTCCATCCACTGTTGACGTGCTTCAGCTGCTGAACGAAGAGAGATGTCTGTCGAGTCGAGATGCGTGCTCTCGAGTTGATTGTCGACTTCCTCAACATCTTCATCATCGTCCTCTTGCTTATGGGCCTTGGTATCCTCTCGGTCTTCATCACGATCTTGCTTGGCTTGTTGAATCATGGCGCCGGCTCGGCCTTCATATGCATTTGAAGAGTCATGTTCCTTCGGGTCAGGGGCGTCTTCGAGATCCATGACATCATCCTTCTCGATTTGATCATCTTCAACCTCGTCTGGCTGAAATTGTTCAGGCATATCTTTGGCTTCCTGGTCGATGGCCATGGATTCGTCTAGGGCATGAGCCTGGTCCTCGGTAGCAGTTCCCAAAGCTTGGGCATCAGGTTGAGCTTCCTCGTCTTGCAAGTGCTGGAATTCGGATGCGTCCATTTCTGTCTCAGGGTGTTGATCTGTTCCTTTCTCCTGCTTTTCAGCGGGCTCGCGAATCTTGGTTTGTTGTCTGTGCCAGCGCTCGAGGGCATCGCCGAGCTTCTTGAAAGGCTGAGCTTCGATGCTATTTTCTGTTTCATCCTGTGCATCTTGAGCAGCTTCGCCGTTCGCTTGTCTGCCCTTCTCGCCATCCTCGGCAGCAGAATCCTTCTGTTCTGAGGAGTCGCCGCCCTTGCCACCATCCTCACGCTGTGCTTTACTTGTTGACTCATTCTTGTCATCAGCAGCGTTCTCATCTTGGTCCTCTCCAACACCTTGGACATCGCTTGGAACTTCATTGTCGGCATCGGCATTGGCATCGTCGTCGCGTTCATGAAGTAGTCCTTCCTGGTTCTCGGGCTCCTGCTCTGTGGCATCGTCTTCAGCTTGTTCACCAGCATCTTGTGTCTGCTCGCCGGCCTCTTCGGCCTCTTCATCGAGGTCGACGACATCCATATTATCGCTAGGTTGCTGATCCTCTTGCGCATCAACATCTTCACCATCTCCTTGATCTTTACCATCATTCTCAACTTCCTCCTCCTTGCCGTCCTGCTCGGCGTCAGAAAGATTGTTCATATCCTCCTCGTCTCCATCAAGGTCTCCTTCCTTCTCCTCCCCTTCCTCGCCATCCAACTCCATATCCTCGGGTAAGTCCAAAGTCTCGCCTTCTTGAGCATGAGGATCATGTTTCTCAGCCTCATCTTGCTTAACTTCCTCTCCTTGCTCCGCACCCGCCATCTCCTCTTCCTCCTCTGCCTCATCACCATCATCCCCCTGGTTTGCCTCCTTCCCACTCTCATTTGCAGCGACCTGCTCATCCTTACTAGCTTTTCCCTTTTCCTCATCGCCTTCTTGATCTTTGTCCGCCATCTCGCCATCGCCATCCCACATCTTCTCATCCACAGCCGTGGGATCTAGATCATCAACGTCTCCAGCCTCTTCATCCATCTCATCGCTGCTTTCTTCATCTGCTTTATCTCCGTCTTCATCGTCGTCGCCATTCTCTTCAGCGTCGCCCATTTCGCCTTCCATGTCGCCGTCTGCCATGTCGACTGCATCTTTCTCGTCTTCGATATCGCCGTCCTTATCCGTGTTAGGTTCTTGAGCAAGTTCGTCGAGATCTTCGTCATCTTGAATTTCTTTGCTAATATCCTCTGCTCCTTCGCCATCACCAAGTCCAGTGCCACCTTCAAGTTTCGCGTTTCCATCCTGAGCATCAGACTTCTCCGATGGGGTACAGAATCCTTGAGTAGCGATCTGAATGAAGGTCTTAGAGAGAATGTAAGCACTCTTGCATGTGGCTCGATGAAGATGTCCAAAACGCGTGACTGTATCTCGGAAAATGTTAAAGTATTGCTCAAAAATTGGCAGGGCTACAGCGAAGAGTGCGCTTGCGGCTTTACATGTATGGTCATCCTCGAGATTGATGAGCTGTAAGATTCCGAATGCTTCTTCGATCTGATTATTGATCTCTGTGCAATGCAAGGCTTGAATGCCTTCCTCGAGAGCCTTCTCATTGTTTTCCAACCAGCTAGGGTCCTCGGTGGACGATGGGATGATAGCAATGGCTCTCTTATGCTTCTCGATTGCAACTAGAATGGAATCGCAGGTAGTGGAAAGCTTCTCGTCGAGGTTTGGAAGGTCGTTGATGGGTGTTTGATTTGGAAGTTGAGCCCTGGAGACGTGGGTCCAAACCGAAATTTGGTCAACGATGAAGGCTAGGTCAGGCCTGCTATTTTTAATTGTGGACAGTGCATCTACAAGCCTTACGCGTTCGACATCGATGATCTTCTCTAGATCAACTTGTTCTGTGGTTGTAATGCCATGCGGAAGCTTTGTCGAAGCATCGACCTGCCTGCTGAGTTCAGCAAATCTGTCTCTCCATGCAAACATGGTATCAATGATATCCTGGTTGTGCAACTTTTCAAGCTTGGCATGGATGTTAATTAGCCTTATTGCGACAGTGAGGATGTTCGGCAGCCGTCTCAAGCTGTTTGCGTCTAAGTAAAAAGTGCGATTCCGGATCGTGTAAGTACCTGGGACCCAGAGGCCCTTAGCCATCTCAATTTTCACCTCCAATCTCTTCATGTCCGGGGCGGCCCCGAATAATGCGTCCCTCTGTCGTCGAGTAGCATGCAACAAACCCTCCAAAAATCCCGTGCTCCTTGCGACCTCGGCACTGCTTAAATCCTGCGAGTGTTCGTGGACTGCCGTCCTCACTCTAGGGGCAAGATCAATGGACTTATGCCAGTAGTACTCAAGCCCAGGTATGTCAATGTCTGGTAGGCGTCCGGCACTAGCAAGCACAAGAGAAAGTGAGTCCTGACCAGCCAAAGCTTCAGTTCCGAGGTTGTACTTGATCCCCATCTGCCTCAATTCCTTCAAAGTATCGGCGAACAGCTTGCGCTTTCGATTTTTGAGATGCTTGACTGTGTCCTTGTTGTCGTCGGTTAGGATGGAGGGTGTAGCCTTCTGGAGCTCAGCGGTCGAGGTGATGATATTAGCCAAGAATGAGTCGAGATAGGAAGAACCTTCGATGGCGGTATCTGGAATAGAACTGGCAGTTGCCATCATGCTGACTGTATTATTAACATTGATAAAGCGCTTTGCCTTTTGAGTCCAACTTGGGACCGATGAGTTGCAGACCGCAAGAGCAGCAGTGTCGACGGAGGGTTGCTCATGGCGTCCAATGGTAATCTCTAATTTATCTGCGAATGGCTGATCTGGCAAACCTTGCTTCAAGATCGAATCCATCGGCTGGCCAAGAAGTGCTCTGAACTTTCGTACAATTTTGAAGAGCTTATGATGAGATCTCTTGGCACTGTCACGTAGCGCAACGATGTTCGTGTCTTTCCAGCTTGCAAGTAAGAGTACATCTCGCATGGACTTCTCTAAAGTCACTTTGCCGCGCTGTAGATTTCCTAGAACAGGAGTCTCATATCGCGCATACAGAGCGATGAAGTTGGTCAGAGCACCAAGAATGATGTCCATGTTTGGGGTGTCTTGGACGATCAGCTCTATATGCTTCTGTAGTTGCCTTAGCAATTGGAGTCGCTGCGTGAACTGTCCCATTATGGCTGTTGAAAAGTACAGCTCCAGGTCTTTCAACAATTTCTGGGCGTATGTCATGAGCTCATATCTGGACTCTGAGAGCTGAAGAGGTGCGGCAATAATGACCTCGTAGGCAACAAACCACCATGACTTAGCATCTTCTTCGCACTTCTTAGTCTCCATATCAAACAACTTGGCCCATGTGGAGAGCTCGAGTCGTCGCCAGCTCACAATCGTTTGCGTCAGATTGTCGTACTCTGTGAGTGCCGAGTTGGCACGGCTTGCCCAGCCTCCAAATTGCCATTCATGCATGAAAGTATGAACCTTCTCGACTTTGGTGATGATCTTCGCAAGAGGCTCGGTATGTCGAAATTGGAGCAACTCACGACACGAAGAACGGACGTCTGCGAGGGGTTGCATGTGCCCGATCTCATCGACAGCCTGAAGTTCTCGGAATCGGGACTGGATTTGATGGACAAGGGTGACAAGTTTTCGTGCTTCGGGTAGATTGGCATCGGTGTAAAAGTTGTACGAGTCGGGAACCTTGGCCATAGGATCCAAAGCCTCTATGTTGTCGTTGAGGAGTAGCATGGCGCCTGGCAGAAGCTCTTTTGATGTATCCCGGTCTTTAGTCACATCTTCGCCTTGATGCAATGAACCCAATCTCTCAGACATGTATCGAATGAGGCTCATGATGCTATGGGCCGGTTCATCCCCTCCCATGAAGATCTTCTGATGAACCTCTGCGATTTGGACAGCCGTATCTCGAATGGACCCTGTTGCTTGACCGTTCTTGACATCGCCAGTCTCATCTTCATAGCTAGGAAACAACTCGTTAAACTCCTCTTGATCATCCTCATCCTCATCTTCAGCACTGCCTCTGAAGCGATAAAGCCCTGACTTGGACTCCGCATCAGCGCGATCAGCTTCAAGTCTCTTCTTCCACTGATCATAACATTCATGTAAAGTTTTGAGGAGAGATTGGCGGTCGCCAATTTTGAAATCCAAAAGTTTCTCAGTGGTCAATTTGGTTGCCATGAGACTGAGATACTCCATTGGTCTCTCGGAGGTGATCTCGTCTTCGACGTTCTCTAAGAAAGAGAAGTTATCGCTGCCGAGAAACGGCGTCATTTTTCGCAAAGCCAAGAAAGTATCGGGCTTTGGAGACTCATCTGAAGGTGGAGTGATGAGGGTTGCCATGTACAGACCGACTTGAAGACAGCGGAGCATACTGATGACAGGCGCCGTCAGATCATTATACGCACGGAAACGTTCTGAGATTCGTCGTATTATCTGTGCAACGTTATGTTGAAGAAGCTTGATTTGCTCAAGCAGGGAACTTTCGCCAGTCTTGAAATAGTCCTTGAGGATGTCTGGAATGGAAGTCGTACCGAGGAGTACCTTCAACAAGTTGTTGAACTCTCCCTGCAGTTGATCCAGCTCTGAGAATTCTGGCCGATAGATCTCTTGCAAGACCTTTGGTGCCTCGCCTAAGTCTTTGATATCTTCTTGCAACATATGGACTCGAATGTTGCTATCTTGATTCGAAAACAGTTTTTCAAACTTTGCGACAGCGATCATCTTGTTGTTCAATTGCTTTTGGTGGTCTTCATGTTGCTGGAGCTCGAGGCGTTGTCGTTTGTCTGGGTCGTAAGCTCGGTCTGGGACATAGAGTTTGATCGTGCCAAGGGCGAACGAGACCCACAGTAAAGAGTGATCCTGTATGCCACTCTTCCAGGTGACGGCTGCCGGGTCTGAGAATGGGATAAAGTAGGTATTGTATACCTCTTGTTCATGAGGCGGAAGGAACTTAAGCCATGTTGGTTCACGTTCTAAGCGGAAATTATTGGGTTGCCATTGGAGGGTGTTAGGACGCAACAATTCAGTCACCACACCAACGACCATGGTACGCAACGCATGGTAGAGTATTAGAAGCTGGTCATCAGATATGGTAGGGCTGGAGCTCGCCAATCTCTCTCCAAGGATGGGCAGCTCTGCTTCCAAGAGCCTAAGAGACAGTAGGTTGACTTCGCTTACACCCCCTAGCTTCCTCAGAAGATCCGAAGAAAAGTTTCCAGCGGCGGGTTTGACAACGGTGTCATGCTTCCCTAGTAGATAATCGATTACGTGCAGAGGAGGCCACCAGCGCGTAGATGACACCGCGCCGAGTTGCATCTCTGACAATGTTGTTGACCCGGCCAATACTGCTGTTGAAGTGTCGATGTTATTGTCCTGGTTGGACATTTTTGCGATTGTGTCATATTGTCGCAATGTTTCAAACTCATTGCCAAAGAATGGTGTCACTTCATCCTCGTCGGTTCGCACACTCCGTTCCAACACTTTGAGTTCGGTATTCAGCAACCCAACAAGACTGATTCCGTCGGCACCACTTGTAAGCACAAGTTGATATGCCTTCGCAAATGAATTGATGATGTTTTTAAGTTCTGTGACAGATATCGAAGTCTTCCATCGCAAAACATCGAAGCGGATAGCCAGTCCATCCAGCTGGGTGAGAGTCTCCATCGTCTGAAGACTCGAGATGACCGGTGGACGGTATGCTTTCCAAATAACTTCCATGCTAAGACCTGTAGTAAGCTTGAAGCCTGACGAGAAGTCATTCTGCAGACTTTGCTTGAATTCTGCTATTGTGTTGTCGATCGGGCTTGACAGTGGTAGGGAGATTCGTGCAAGAGCATTCGTTCCAATAGCCAGATGAGCTTGAAAACCAGCTTCCTCGAAGCTTGATGATGTAGCAATCTGGAAGGTGTCCCACCATAGACGGAGCAACGCAGAGATGGCCTTTTTCCAAGGCTTCCACTCGTCGCGAGTCCAAACGACGTTATTCTGAAGAAAGGTCCGCAAGGTGTTCGTAGTGGAAGCTAGGAAAGTCGACATATTGGCGGTTGAGTCCTTGGATACCGCCGAAACCCTGTCCTTGGCTAATGATCTCTGCAGTCTATTCATCTGACTCGGCTTTAATGTCTCAAGCCCAGCTTCCTGGGACCTACAAGCTTGCATTGCAGAAGCAGTCTCAAGAAGAGAATCGTAAACCATACCGAGCCAGAAAATTTGCATTGAGTTGTTCGACGAGTTGGCAATGAGAGAAGTTAAGGTATAACTCTGTAAAGGATGGATACTCTGATTTATTTCATCTATCAGTACACTATCTAGAAATAAAGGAAAGGCACGGTCACTAACCTGTGCGTGGCTGAAACCTGCAGGTATCAGGCTTAATTTCTCCGCAAACGAAGCAAATGTGTTTCCCAGAGTCTCTCTCAAAAGCTCATTCTCATGATGTCGGTAAATGTTCAAACGGGTTTGGGCAAGTTCAGAGATAGTGGCTCTGTCGGCTGAGGTTGGAACCATTTGGTCGAGACTGGCCACAAATCGGGGAAGGAGAACCATGTCGGACCATGACAGATTGTCCAAGGCAGCGGAGAGCATGGGAACTGTTCTGTCGCCATTCGGCTCTCGACTGTCCATGGCACTGATCACCATCTGGTACCTCTGCAATGCGGCTTCTGGCTTCAGCAAGAGATCCTTGGCTTGGTAGCCACCAAGAGGGTCTAAAGGCTCCACGAAGATCTCAATAGATCGATTTCTCATCGCTCGAGAGAGCTCACCAAATCTTGCGTCCATAGTCATGAATATCCTGAATTCTGGGTGTGGCCTGATGAGCTTGGGTTCACCATCAGGCCCACAATGCTCATTGATGCTGAGGAAACCATTGGGCTCGAGCAACGAATTCAATCGATCAAGGACAGAAGAACTGCACAGATTAGCATTATCGAGCACAAGCCATTGGCCTTGTTCAAGAGCTTTGACGAGCACACCATCAACCCATTCGAATCGAGCATTCTCGAGGGTCATTGGGGTCTGCGAGAATCGTTGGCAATGATTCGCCAATGTACCAAACTCTGTGACAGAAGTCCTGGCTTCCAGGTCATGGAGGTGAGAAACGAGAGTGGAGAAAAGATCTTGTGATTTTCCGCTGTCACCCTCAAGAAGCTCCAAGATCAACAGTGCTTCCTGGGGGACCTCGGCCGGTAACGAAGCCAAGATTCGAGCGGATATGAAAGATCTGAGCTCTGACAAGAAAGTACTGGCATTACGTTGCGGGTCAACTTGCTCGAAGCCACCCACCAGATCCATGGTATCAATGTCAGTGTTGAGAGGGAAGACAACTAGTGACTTGCCGCTCATGGCGGCAATATGCTCGATGATTGTCGTCTTACCACATCCTGACGGCCCAACTAGGATACATGGGAGGTTCTGCTGGATACAAATCATGACAGACTCGATCTCAGGAAGACGGTTCTTGATGTCTGGTCTGGGAAGAGGAACGCGTTGAACTAGCTGGTCTCGTGGCATGTAAGCTTGACCAACCTGATAATATTCCGCGTTAGTATTGTGAAAGAAGCGGCGTTCTGGGACAATGTGGTGGAAAATGTGCGCGAATAAGTTTTCAACATCCTCGCGGTCTCTCGTGGTTCTGAACCGTTGGCGGAAGACGAGATCTAGGAAGTCTGTAGGATTCGTGGATCCGATGAAGGGTGCATTAGATGACAAAAGCTGCAGCCAACGTAGAATATCACGAAGGTTGAACTCCCAAGGACCACCCTGTGTGCCGAATCGATGCTTGTAAACAACATCTTGATCAAGCTGGCATACGAAATTGATCATTGAGTCGAGAGTGGCCTCGTCGACATTTGGGAAGTTGTGCCTGCATATTAGCTGGAGATCATCATTTCTGAACACATCAGCATAGACAACAGTAAAACGATTGACAAACGAAGCCGGAAGACCTTTCCTCCCACCTCCTTGGTGATGTGGATTCTGAGCTGCGAAGACTGAGAATTTAGGATGGCGTTTGAAAGTCTGGTCGAGTTCTGAGATGTAGACCTCCCCACGATGATCAAGACAGGCGTTTAGTCCTTCAAGAACAGATTGGGATGCAAGATTCATCTCATCAAGCAACACCCACTCGCCTCTCTGCATAGCTTGTAGGAAAGGTGCATCTCGCCATGCAAAGTGGCCTGCCTCAGCACCTTCAACCGGGATGTCGGAGCCGAAAAGGTCCATGAGATCTGTTTGTTCTGAGAGGTTGATGCGAGTAAGAGGTCGATTGCAAGCGCGAGCAAGAGCAGCAATCAGAGTGGTCTTACCGACGCCAGGTGATCCTTCGATGAGGATGGGCTTCTGAACCTGGAGCGCTCGCAGTATTCTCATCGCATTCATCTTCGTCGTAGGAGCATCAAAGGCAAATGTAGCATCCACATCAGAACCGGCTTGCTTGGGTATAGAGAAACCACCGATCACTAGCGACTTGTCTGTGTGCACAAGCGTTACTGGTGCGGAATAGATGGGGCTAACATCGTAATTTAGCAAGGCACTGAGCTGATGCAAGCATTTCGTTCGTTCTTCCTGGATGGTGACGGGATTGATCGCAAGCATCGCAGCTGGATTTGCGCCAAGGGTGTCAATGTACACCATCGAAGCCCCATGCAAGATGGGGAAGTAAGGATCGGTAGCATCTGAACTATTGATGAAAGTCACCCAGGCAAGGACGTCTCGAACGGAAATGGAAGTTGATGCTGATGATCGATACGTTTCTCCAAACCATTCAGCAAACTGAACCATGAGTTTAGAATATGGCTTGAAGTCGGCCTTCAGCTTGGCTTCAACAATTTGGAAAACGTCTTCGTGCTCCGAAAGCGAAGGTACCCATATCTCGGTGAAACGATTTCGCAGAGCCGGGGATAATTCACGTTTACCATAGTCGCCACCGGGATTCATAGTTGCGAAGAATTGGAATCCATTCGCTGCCTGGACAAAGGAGTTCTCGATGCCCTTCTCTGCAAGCAAAATGGTTCTTTGGGTTTCGAGGACGGAGTTCAGACGCTCAAGAACAGAATCATCGGCCAATGATATTTCATCAAGTAGGAAGAATGAGCCTTCCCTCAGGGCTTGGACGAGACTGCCGTCCGACCATTCGAAGAGGGCCTTTACCTTGACCTGGTTGAGCTGAATCCGTGCGAGGAGTTCCCTCGGCGCCTGGGCGAGGACTGAAGGTGGCAGTGACTGGAATCTTGCGAGCAGAGCATCGATGTCTTCTTGTTCTTCTAATGCTTTGCCAAGACCATTCAGCAACATGGTCAAATCTTGCTTGATCAACTCGAGTATGGCAGCACGGTTCCGCACAGGTCTCTGGGCGCCGATGAGATCACCAGTCTCGGTATTCTGATGTGCGTTGACGATATGTAGCTGCTTTCCAAATGCATCCGCGAGCATTTGACAGACAGTGGTCTTACCGCAGCCAGTCTCGCCGACAAGAAGGACAGGCTCATTGTTTCGAAGTGCATGAGCAACGAGGACATACAGGCGTCGCATAGCTCGTGTCCACACAGCTCCTTGGGAGTTCGAAGTCGCGTTGAATGCTTTGATCTCGGGTGAAAGCTCTCCGCTATAGAGGAGGTTCGTATCGATTTTGACTTTCATGACTTTTTCAATGATGTCCTTGACGGCTGTCCTCTCGGCAGGATTCCGAACTCGTTCAGCCAGAAGCATGTATCCATTCGCAGCGAGTTGTTCTCTATTGTCAGCATCGCGGAGCGCCCATCGAAACAAATCTCTCAACGTGGCGAAGCTATCTTTCTGCTCAAAAAGTCGATTCGTCTGTCGTAATGTTGAAAGTTCCTTGTACACATCCACAATCCTCTTACAATCTGAAGGAGCAACTTTCTGGCTTCGGTATTCCAGGATCTGTTGCAGCTCATCTTGAGGAATGTCATCAAAATGAAGCTCGAGGAATCGATTTCTAAAGGCTCGGGACAGCGACTTTCTGCCACCATACAGTCCGGGAGGATTCTGGGTTGCAAACAACATGAAATTTTCATGTGGTCGGACGACCTCTTGGGTCTCGGGAATAAGCAGTTCTCTGTTGTCGTCGAGTAATCTGTTCAGAGCTTCGAGAACATCTGTTGGCGCCAAGTTCAGCTCGTCTAGCACGATCCAGTGACCTTTTCGGAGTGCTTGGACGAGTAGACCTTCTTGAAAGCGTAGTTGGCCGTCCGAGGCAGACACATAGGTGCCCAAATACTCTTGGAGATCCGTATGCTCATGATTGTTGATCCGAACAAACTTATTGCCACTATACTTGGCGAGATACTCGATCATACTGGTCTTTCCAGAGGATGTGGGGCCTTGGACCAAGACGGGGAAGCGTCGAGTAGAAGTGGCACGAACCAGGTTCAGAATGTTACGGTCCACAGAAGGTGTTCGGATGTAATGAGATTGATCTTCCCGGGGCTCAGCACCTTGGAGCATCCAGTATTGTCGATTCTTTTTGTCGTTAGTGAAAGCGACATAGCTCCTTCCATCTTCTGGATGCTTGGGTGTCTGAGAAAGAAGTGCTCGTTGATTTCCATGACTACTTAACAAGTGATGATCGATCAAAGGTACAAGCAACTTTTCTGACTCCCGATCAAGAAGGGTCAAGAAGCCCATAGCAAAACCTTCATACAAAGCTCGACGAAGGCCGTACAATGGAGTGATCTCATTGACATAGCTGAGGACGCGTGTGAGAGTTCGTAAACTGAAGTGGGGGACCTGATTTGCCCCATCAACAAGTCTCTTCTCGTCTGCCAATCTCTTGGTATTCAGGTACAGGCGTGCAACATCATTTGCAGCACGTTCATCATTAGTGCTGTTGCTTTTGAGATATGCTCTGATAACCCCGAGGAGGTCGTCAAGATCCCTGTCAGGACTCTCGACGTAAAGTTCGGTAAATCGTGACCGTAGCCCCATAGGCAGATCTCGCTTTCCAACATCAGTAGCAGGATTCATTGCCCCAAATATCCGAAAGTCTGGATGAGCGCGAACCCTCTCGATCTCACCAGTTTCAGACAACAAGATAGAGGGGTGGCCTTGCAGTCCATTGTCGAGCAAATCAGCAATACTCTCGAGAGTGTCTGGGGAAGCCAAATTGATTTCGTCAAGCAGGACCCAATCGCCATTGCGCACTGCTTTTACGATGTTGCCTTCAACAAATGTAAATGCGAAACCTTTTGATCCTCCTGATAGCTGAACGTCGAACTGGTCGAGAGTTTTGGAAAACTTCTGCCATCGTGGCTTTAGTCTGAGCAAGTCCTCCAAGCGCGACTCGGTCTTGCGGCGCTTGATGGGCTGCTCGTCCGATCGTCCATTCACAGCCTCTTTCTTGGACAGCTGAGACACGATCTGGTTGAACATTTTTGGGGCTTCCCTCCACAGCTTCGAAGCTTTGCTCCACTGACTCTTGGCGACGCATTTTCCGAGTGCGTCGAGGTACTTCTGGTTCTTGCTCGCAGAGATACCAGTGGATGCAAATAGGTCGTCAAACTCATCTTTCAACGGGATGGCCAAGCTTCGGACATTGACAGGCTTAAAGCCGCCGAGAAGATCGCCGACCTCACTTTGCTGAGACAAATTGACTGCGGTAAGCTTGTAGCCCAGCGAGTCTGCAAGTTGCTGCACGGCCGTCGTCTTGCCGATACCTGTCTCTCCAACAAGTAAAACAGGTTCGCCCATCTCGACCGCTACACCAACTTGCTGCAGTAGTCGCTTTGCGTGCAGGGTATTGGCAAAAGGCCTCTGTTTCTTGCTTGACTTGGTAATCCGATGTAATTTTCTTGGGAGCTTCACTCTTCCAAGGACCAGTTCTTTCTCGGTCTCTTCATATCTCGGTACGTGGCCTTGGAAGTAATGATCGCACCGCTTTGGATCGATGTTCATCTTTTCCCCAATGGCATTTCGGAACTGCTGTCTAGCCTCCTCGGTTTGTAGACTGCCAGCAAAACAATCACATGCCTCCATAAACATCTCATCATGAATAGTGTCGTTAATTATCCCGACCTCTTCGCCAGATTTGAAGCCGTAGGTCGTCAAAACCTTTTCAAGTCTCCGAGCCCATTTGATTAGGTCACGAGAGCTGATCGGGCGGCCGAGAGAGGTTTTGCTCTTTGATGCAAATTTTGGGTCTTGCGAAATCGTACACAATGCCTCATATACCATCATTATTCCTGGAAGAAATCTACCAAGCATTGGGTAAAGACCCTGGACAATCTTCTCGAGTTCCTCCAACGTGGGCATGTTTACCGGTACACGGTTCCATAGTCGAGCTCCAAGCATATGCAACGCCGGCGGAGTCACTTTACCAGTAACACTGAGTGAGGTTCTGATGGTTGCCAGAAGTTTAAATCCACTTCCAGCCTTGATAGTCTCCCTTCGACTAGGAATGACGAGCTCTCCTCTCTCGATCAATGGCAGTATGACACTGATGACTTCGTTGGGTGCTCGATCCAAATCCTCGATGAAGACCCATCTTCCTTCTCGAACAGCAGTGGTCAGTACGCCAGCTCGCCATGTGAACGATCCCGGCGTCAAACCACTTGTATACATGCCCAAGAGCATTTTCGCATCGGTTTGCTCGTTGAGATGTAAAGTAACCATGGTGGAGTCCATCCTAAGCTCGCGCGCAAAGTCGTTGACCAATGAGGTTTTCCCAGAGCCAGCAAGTCCATGAAGCAAAATGGGCGATTGTGAGAGCAGGGCCTCTGCAAGAAGTTCTTGATTCCAAGATGTTGTTTCAGTCTCGATAAGTCCCGATATGTTTCCCTCCGGACGTCCTCTAGGCCGAGGCAGTAGAACGCTCTTCCTCAAGCTCTTGTATTGTTTGACCAGAGGTGAGATATTCTCGAGGTTCGGTACAAGTTGTTCCTCAGATCTGAAGCTGGATTCCTGCTTGAACCTTCTCTGCTCGAACAGACTCAGGAAACCATAGTCAACCTGAACGCCATCGAAATCGCCTAGAATAGGTTCGCTCTTTCCAACATGTTCGTCTATCATAGATTCTAGCTTAAAGTCTGCAGCCGAGCATATTTGACAGAAGACTCTGATAGCCAGATACCGTACCCCTCGGTCCGTATGTTTGATATATGTTTGGATCTTTGAGAGAGAGACGGCGGATGAAAAGATGCGACGGTCGAAGTTCAAAAGTCGGAAAGTCGCGAGAAGGATTCGTTGGAGGTGGAGGATATCTGGTTCTAAGGGTGCTCTATGTTGGCGGAGAAGGCTTGTGATCTTGAACGAAGTCTCAAGATATTGCTCTAAGAAGGTCGCCAGGTGCGGCGCAAAGGGTAAAATTCGTGCAAATGCTTCGATGATTTCATTCTTCTGCTCGTCTCCGTCCCAAATGCCAATCCATCTTGCGCATGTATCCGCGAAAACTCGTTCGTATCTTGTGAAAAGCTTCAACGTCAACTCCGGCTTCAATGCTGCAATCGCAAGAGAATCGAGGAACTGCGGGGAGGTTTGCAGTTGTATGATGTCGAGTATTTCCTTCGGCAGGTTTTTGAGGGCGTTTTGCTTCATCATTGAGGGGCTAGTCCCATTTGTATCGTCGTTAATATCCATTTCGTCGTTATGATGTGGTTTATGAACCGCAATGGTTCTGTTAATGCAAGTATTTTTTATCGCGATTTCGACAACTTTTCTTGCAGGGGTCCATAAGATATGCCAAGACGCTAATCCTATTCGAGGATAGCGCCAGATTCAAGAAAATCGTCAAGAGCTTCACACAGCAACATCAACACCCTCAACCCGTCTTCACCACATCTCTCACCATGTCGTTATCCTGCCAGTCTGCAGCACGAAGCTGTGTCCGTTCTCTCCGCTCAACATCCTCCCTACGAATATCTGCAGCGGCAGTGGCACACAGGAGGAATACGCCTGCAAAGAGATGGAACAGTACTGAGGCCGCCGCAAGCAACCCCAAGATCTCGGGGATCGTGGATCAGATCAGTCAATTGACTCTATTGGAGACGGCAGACTTAGTCGCAAGCTTGAAGGTATGAAATTCGCACCTGCGAGGCGGGAAATAAAAAGGGTTAGCTAACAGTTTCTCCAGTCACGACTCAACATCCCCGACATGCCCATGGGAGGTTTCTCTGCTGGTCCAGCTGCCCCAGCCGCAGCACCAGTGGAAGAGGAAGAAGCCGCTCCAGCAGCCCAAGAAAAGACCTTATTCAACCTCAAACTTATGTCCTTCGAAGCCGGCTCGAAACCCAAGATCATCAAGGAGATTAAGAGTATGCTGGGCCTCAGTCTGGTGGACAGTAAGAAATTTGTGGAGAGTGCGCCGAAGATGATGAAGGAGGGTGTGCCCAAAGAGGAGGCGGAGAAGATAATGGAGACATTGAAGGGGTTGGGTGGTGTGGTTGCAATGGAGTAAGGGGCGGGATATTGTATGATGAATTGCATGCATGGACGGAAATATTGTATCAATACTAGAGGTGTACAAAATCTACTTCTTGCCCATCATTATGCGCTGGAAGATCAACTTGTGTTTTGAAGAGTCAAGGGCGTTCGAGCCACTTTGCTGACTGTGGATGACGAGTCGTGGCTTAGTAGTTATTCCAGAAGTAAGCAGCTTTCTCTATGTCTAAAACCTTGTCCCATTGACTCCCTGAACTCCTTGACCAAGCTGACTTGCAACCACAGTTGCCTCTCTGACAGCTCTGGCGACCGTTCCTCTTACTCTTCCTTCCTCAAGTACCAGCAGCCCACCTATTGTGCAACCTCCAGGAGTGGTGACCTTATCCCTCAACAAAGCAGGATGCTCTCCAGCCAGAACCAAACCAGCAGCACCTTTCATTGTCTGTGCTGCCATCCTCTGAGCCTCTGCTCGAGGTAGTCCCATAGCCACGCCACCATCAATAGCAGCCTCCAACATCAGAGCAAAAAACGCAGGTCCAGAACCACACAACGCTGTACTGGCGTCCATCGTGCTTGCCGGAAGGTGTACCACATCTCCTATCCTCTTGAAGATCCATGTCACCAAGCTTGACGTCTCAGCTGACAGAGGAGGTGTTGAAGTAGCAATAACAGTCATGCTTTCTCGAATAGCAGAAGCTGTATTTGGCATGGCTCTTACTAACGTACAGTGAGCATCACCTGTTCCATACAAAGCCTTCTGCATTTGTTCAACTGGAACTCCGGCACAGATACTAATCAGCAGCTTGCCCTTCAGCGCGTCCTTCATGCCATCCGCCGCCAGGATATCATTAACCATGTATGGTTTGCAGCCGAGTAATACCACATCTGCTTCGTTGCATGCTGTCACATTGTCATTCTCCACGATCTTGACGGCCTTTAGGTGAGGAGCTAGAGCTTGCTTAATCTTCTTCGCAGATTCGTGACGGCGGACGCAAGCAATGAAGCGGGATGGGAGTCGGCTTGGAGTTTCTTCTGCAGGTGTAGAGGTACCCGAAGTAGACGCAATAAGTTGTATTCTGGGCGGTTGTATCTCGTACAGTGACGCTAGGATTCCAGAAAGGATTGCAATTCCCATTGTCCCTACGCAATGTCAGTACCCGTGTCTTGCAATTCACCTTTGCGCCTTGCAGCACAAAAGCATACCCATGGATATTTTAGCTTCTTACCGCAACCCAGTACTGTCAAAGTCATCTCAGACTCTTCTTTTCCACTGACACCCATCTTGACTTCGATTTCTCGTCGACAACAACTTTCTTCGCGGACTTCACGATTGCTGTTGTTTTTCGCGAGGCTGACTCGTGGATTCCCCTCCAATTCTCTCAATCTTCAGCCGGCGCTACGCCCAAAGACGTTAGAACCACCACCCCCAGGATGGAAGGACACGGCTACAGACAAGGCTCTACGCCTCCCTCCGTAGGATTTGGACGAGGGAATACTCCTCCTCCCGTTGCTGCAGCTGCTCCCAAGATTACACTAACAAAGCAAAGAGCTATTGCTTCACGAAGCTCTGCTGGCAAAGGCGTCAAGGAGATGGACCCTTTTGAGGTTCGAATCCGATTTACTCAATTTTTGGGTAACCTCAACGCAAGCGTTACGAGCGCCCAGAAGACTGCCCAGTATGCTATCAAGTATAGGGATATGGACGAGGATTTGCATAGTTGCATTATTGAGCAATTGGAACGAGTATGTGTATCCTCGACTGTGACATTGAACGATGCTAATACGGCTGTAGACTGGCAATTCCATGAACAACCGTGCCAATATCATGTACTTCCTTGAACATCTCTGCGAAATGGCTGCTCGAGAAAATCACTACGACTACATCCGTATGATCCAACGAGACATTGTACGAATCGTCGATGCCGTTGCTCCAGATGATGGCTCAGGCGCTGCCAATGTGAAGGTCGTCCGAAAGGTATACCATCATCTCTCAAATCATAGTTGCAGAACTAAATGTCCCAGGTCCTCCAAGCCCTTCAATCGAAAACATTTCTTCTTCCCCAAACCGTCACCGAAATCGACGAAGTTCTTAAAGAACGTGATACCAACCCTATGGGTCTCTCCTCTCCTCTCGAAGCCCCCTCCGACTCCACACCCCAGAAATCCCGCTCCGGCCTCTCCGCTCCACGACTCGACAAGAAGCAAATCGAACAACGTATCGAGGAAGACCGTGAACGCCACAAGCGAGCTAGAGAGAACGTCTGGGCTGTACCAAAGCCAGGAACTGTTGCACCCGGAGGAGAGAAGTTTGATGATGAGTTTGAGAAGTTGTGGGAGGAGACGAGTGATGTTGGAGAGGATGACTTTGAGTTGTACAAGGAGGAGAGGGAGGAAAGAGACAAGAGTGCCAAGGAGTGGAAAGGAGATTTTAGGAAGATGCATAGCAGCCATGAGTAGATGGTTAGCGATTTGGGCGTGGTTTTGGAATCTGGGCATGGCGTCACGAGATATCCAGGCATAGTGCAGGCGTTCATATGAGATGGAAAAATGGTGCATATCATGGCGTTGCGGGTTAGCATGGCATTGCGGCTACTTCATCAAATCTTTCATTCTGCTGCAGCGGTACCTTTGCGCTGAATTGCTTTTGTTCCTTGTCACTTGCTACCCATACCAATTTGATTCCAGCGCCAAGTGGCTATAGAACTACCAATCTGTCTACCTCACCTTCTTACTTTGCTCATTTGAAATGATCTCTGAATATATTTCATTACTGCGTCTTGTCTGCGATTTATTGGTCCTCAACATCAAAGTTTCCTAGCAGCCATGAATGTCCCACAAGCGATAGGTTACTGACATCTCCAAATCTCCAACCTCGTATCAAATATTCTCAGCTTCTCAGTCCGTAACACAATCCGAGATACCAAGATATTATAAGTATATATTCATGTCGTTAGTCACTGCTGATCGACCTTCAATCCATCTAGCATTGCAGAACCGCTTGTTATTCCCACTATGAAACCGTAACGATTATATGCCGTAGAATCATATTACTCTTCGCATCTATCTTCTTATATGAGATGAGACGGCACAACGCCTGTGTCACTCTCAGAGGTACAGCTTCATCTCAGAGTAGACCTCTAAGAATTTGCGTTTCCTGACAGTTCCAGGCACCACTGCTCTCTTCGGCGACCGCCATGATCCCGACAACATAACAAGCACAAATATCCATTGAGAGTACCTTGTTCTTGTGTGTAAGCAATCTCGCGGACCCCATCCCTCCCATCATATTTCCATTCTTGCTTTACGTGCTTCCCTAATCTATTCAGTGCTCGTCCAAGATCATCAGATTTCGTCAATCAGATTCACTGGTTGAATGATATAAAGTATCTTACGGCAAATCATCCAATATACATCAACCAGTATTTCATCTACATGGCGACGGAGTACAAAATCACTTCTGCTCCTCGCTTCCCAACAAAGCGACAGCGAGCTTCCACCATTTATCCTCTGCCGCTCTATACACCTGCATGGCTTTTGCAGTGTTGAGAGAATGTTGCTCTGATCGCACTTTGGCATCTTGAGTTTCTTTTCCAACATCACCCGACTGCTTATACTCCTTTATGTACTGCGCAGCTGAATCGATATCGGCGCCTAGTGCTTCCTCTCCTGGTGGCAGACGTGTGCCATTCCTAGATCACGCAACAGTCAGCATTACTTTTTGTGGCCCAAGGAAGCATTAGTTTCGTACCAAGTGTCCAACAGAGATTGATTATACGGCTGGCCCAGCATGTTTATATAGTTGTCCAAACGTCCATAATGTGCAGCCGCGACTGTAACACCATTCTCATCACCATAGTTGAGCTTATGGCCACATCGATGTGTAAAGACCTCTCTAAGGCCAGGGTTGACAGTACAACAGCCACCCCAGCATTCCCCTAAACTGCGCAAAGAACACATTCGTCAGCACATGTTCGTCTCAAACAGAGACCCATTTTATCTCGGATAAAATACGTACCGCGCCATGACAGATTACATAGGATGGAGCCTCCTAACCGAATCAATAATATGCAAGATTGTTGGAATAGCTACTTCTTGGAAGACGTTGAAGTCATAGAAGAAAGCAGATAAGAAGATCCAATCCGCCCAAATCCGTCTCGGTACAAATTAGATATCCGACCAGCCTGCGCAGAATTCTCCAGATTGGTATGGATAGC
Organism: Helotiales sp. EF0021; assembly: GCA_000292665.1. Classification (NCBI taxonomy): domain Eukaryota; kingdom Fungi; phylum Ascomycota; class Leotiomycetes; order Helotiales; species Helotiales sp. EF0021. The sequence continues at coordinate 94,868 of AIET01000240.1, forward strand.
CAAGCCGTTGGATCAGTTCTATCGCTTTTCTCGAGCCTATATGGGCGTCGAATGGGGGCTCGAATCCTGCCCAAGTAGGCCATTCATCGAGCTCTTTCATGCATCTGAAGATACCACCGTTGCTGGTGAAACCATCGGGACTGTATATGTAGAAGATGTCAGCGTGTATTCATCAACATTCAGAACAGTACTCACGCATGTGGGAACCATATCTTGTTGAAATCATCAGTTGCAAAGTCCAGCGGGTCTATCCAAGCGTCGAAATGAAAGAATAGTAAAGAGTCAATCTTGGACTCCGGTGAGTCTACAGGAGCATCCAAAATGCGCTGCATAGTTAATGCTACCCGATGATATATGTTCCAATGGTTGTCCGAGTCCGCGTTATCATGCGTCAGATTTTGCCAGTTTGCAGGCTGGTTAGGATTTATGGTAGGCATGCTATATCTGCAAGACTCGCAGTTAGTGCTGGACATTGTGGGATCCTGGTAGAAAACTTGGATAAGGTGTTTTGACGTACTGCACAGTGTGGAAAAATGGTTCGTATTTTTGCAACAGAGGCATTCGCTCTGGGTGCGCAGCATTCCACCTGATCATGGCTATCGTTTTCTCGAATGGCGACTTTAGAAGGGGCAGTGCTTCTGTGGGGCCCTGAGACACTACAGGAGATTAGTACAATGTTTCTGATCAAAAGGAACAGGCGAAAGGATGAAACCCTTCTCTGAAGTGTGTAGGAAAGGGGGTTCAAATGTAGGAACAAAGAGATCTCCTGCTTACGAGGTACAAACAACCAAATGATGGCGAGCAGGACGATTGCCCAGCATCCTCTTTCTGCGTCCGGATCTCTGAACCATGTTGTGAAAAGTTCGCGCGTAAACAGCATGATATTTTGAGCTCCGATATACTGTAGGTATAATTGCGAATGGTCTGAGAGAGAGGATAGCATTTGAGGAATGTAGGTGTTGCCAAAATGTCTTAACGAGGAAAGGGACTGAAGTCTCGCCTCCTCGCAAGGGGTCTTTCAACTCGAAGACTTATGGCATGGTTCTAGAAGCACTCCTCAGACAACTTCAATTGTGCGTCAATCCCATCTGTATTCCGCCCAAAAGAAACCCTCTTCCCCTCCCTTTCTTCGAGCGCGCAAATCTGCAGGTTTTTAGAGCCATGGTCCCTAGATACTCTCTAAATTCTTCATTGGCTTCATCTTCACAGGCAATTTCATGAATTTTTGATATTTTATGCTGCTGCTGTCAAGATTTTGGGATCACGAATGTGCTCCTTCCAAGAATGGCGGTAGGCAGCGGCCATAACTTGTAAGTCTTCCTTCCTTTCAGAGCACTGCTTCTTTCCCTATGTAGATGGCTTCGAATCCGACAACTTCAATGCTGCTAATCGTAATATTCTTTTCAACCCTTTGCAAATCTTCATCTATTACACAACACCATTGCTACTACGAGAAGCACTCCTTACTACTATCACTATCGCTTGCTTCTAAGCTCGAGCCTCGCATCTACAAAAGTTCGCTACAGCCTTGTGTTCTGTGTTCTAGGTCTGCTCATCTATCACGGTTCTGGGCGAGACGAGCAAGAACCGTAGCTACGGCTTCCGATAAGAGCATGGATCAAACTCCTTCCATCGCCGAAGGCTCGACAAACAATACCATAAGAATTTTTACCTTTCCTGAGCCCTTAGTCTACCTACCTCGGCTACAACATCGGCATACCTTCATAATCCTTCATGGACGGAACACGACAGCCACCGCATTCGCACAGGTACTCCTCTCGACCACCATTCCGACCGGCGACACACTTCAATCTGCGTTTCCTCATGCCAAGTTTATATTTCCAGTAGCCCCAACGAGTCCGGCCACTACCCTTTATGGGTTGGAGATCACACAATGGTTTGATAATTGGCATCTAGAGGATTACACGAACAACCAGGAATTGCAGAGTGAAGGGTTGAGTGCAAGCTGCAAATACATACATCGATTGTTGCGGCAGGAGATCAGCATAGTTGGCGCGGATAATGTGGTGCTGTGGGGATCTGCTCAAGGATGTGCAGCTGCTCTCATATCTCTACTTGTTTGGGACGAGCAACGGTTTGGTTTATTCGTCGGAATGGGCGGATGGTTGCCATTCAGCGACTGGATCAAAACATTTGCTGCTGGGACATTGGGCTACGATAATGGCAAACCTGATGATGACGGTGATGTTGCTGTCTATTCTGACGAAGGCAGCGATAATGATGGTTCTCCCACGAGAGATCTAACAGATCAAACCATCAGATACGTAAGGGATACCATAAATATGTCAGCGAAGACTGGATCCCGCTTCAACGCCATTCTGGTGCTTCTGGTTCATAGCACACGAGATAATGACGTTCCCATTGATCTGAAACGGGAGGCAGCACTATGCTTGAGGTTGTTGGGATGCAAAGTACGGATGGTGCAACGTAGTGGCGGCATGACAAATCTGAGTACCCGTAGGATGCTAAACGACATTGTTCGCTTTTTAAAGACAAGGTTGTCTTGAAAGCTGCAGCCTGATCGATGTTACTTTGGAGCTCTTTCTCCTGCTATTATTGGAGCTCTTCAGCGTTTGTAAGCCTTCGTTATTCTGCAATCATGAATAGTTGTTTTTCGATTCCTTTATTTGACGGTGAAATTGTATCTGGTCGCTTGAACTCTTCGGATCGACGAGAATTCTGGTCCCCTTTCCACCTCGCTTGAGGGCTTGGCATTTGTCACAGCAGCTCAGTCGAAGCCCACCTTCACCTCCTTCTTCTCACCAATGAACCTTTAGAATTACGGAAATTTAGCGAACTGGACACGACCGAGGCATGCCACGACTTGACTTTAGGTTCTTTCAATATGTACATGTCATGACTTATGGAGTCATCTAGCGAATTTCCCTTGAAAAGTTATTCATAAGTGGAAGTGAGAATATCGGCTTGACCTCGCACATAGCCGCTCCCGATGTCTACAATAACCGATACACAGAGCAATGAATAAAGCCACATTGAGATAAGTGCGCGTACGGCTCTATGGCTTAAGTTATATTTGATGACAATATTTAAGCATCCTTGACTGCTGCTTTCAGCTGCCCAATGTCCTACCTTTTAGGGATACCAGGGGACTTTGGTGCCGTCGCTGGAGAGCAGCCATCTGAGACTGATCTCCAGACGAAATTCCTCTAGATGATAGTGTGACGGGTCTGGAGAATGTGTCTCGCGTGAAGCCACACATTCCAGAGACATAATTGCCACCGAAACATAGCTATTGCAATGTCGCCTTCTCCAAGTTCTTGCTGGTAGTTCAATTTTCACGTCCCACCACAATCCGTCTGCGGGCTTTTGCAACGAAATGTCCCCCCTACCAATGACGGAGTACAGCGTCCTTCCCATTAGTGACCACGCCGAAGATGAAGATCCGCTCCCTTTCAAAGATCAGCCTGGGGTGCCAATGAAGAGAGAACATGAGATCGATTATGAGGCGGGATCTACGGCGGTTATCTCAAGCGAAAATCTGTCCGACGACAGAGATGAGTACGGCTATGAAACCAGCAAACGTCCGCGGTCACCTCCCTTTTGGAGAAGGAAAATTTCTATCTCGGTCCCACTCCTGATATTCAGTGCTGTCATGCTAGTTTTGATTCTCTTGTTCCAGCATATAATTCTCCGAGGAGGAATCGGAGATAAAGCTGCCAATAGCTCAGAAACTCCCGCTGTCGTTACCAGTACCGATACTGGACTTCTGGACCCTCAAAATGGCCAGACCGTGGTAGATACGGACCTGGAGGATATTGATGGAGAATTTGATCCGCGGGCCTTGCAGGAGCTGTGTAAGCAAAAGGATTGGAGGGAAGACCTCGTTATGATGGTGAATAATCAATCAGCTGGTGAAGGTGGAAATGTACGAAATTGTATGGTGAACGGTCTTCGTTTTGCCATCGAGGCCGGAGGTGAGTAACCACCGAGTAGCATATCAGAGTATAGCTGACTCAACTCTCTAGCTACTTCGTATGTTCTGCCACGGATCACAATCCGTAATGCTTGTGATATCGGGTCCTGGTGGGGAGAAAATGGTGGGCGGGATGTCCGAGACTTTTCGCACTTCTTTGACAGAGCACACTTCAAAGCAATAGTAGCTCGAGCATGCCCACAAATGAAGGTCTATGACGATATCGACGAGCTTGCGCAATATCCGTGGGTTGCGAACCCCCTCCAATTCGCACCCAGAGACCTTGATCCGGTTCACAGAACCATGTACACTATACATCGCTGGGAAGACTGGCGAACCGAGCTGGACGACTTCATGACTGAATGGAATTCTAGCTTTTCGAAGAACGAACCTGCACTGCTTGTGATGGAACCTCCGTTTCTATCTTGGCCGATCCATGCAGATGGTCCAGCTGTTGTCGCCTCGTTATCCAGACCATTGCGATCACCTAGCCACGTCCGCCGCATTGCACTAGCAGTCCTCTCCGAATTGCAGACGCGCTTCTCAATTGATCTTCCGACATCAAGACAGCTGGCTCCTTCTGACCCAGCCAAGAGCTATTTTGGTGCCCATTTAAGAACAGAAAAGGACACCGGAGGGCAGTTTGGAACATTCGACCAAGAATATAACAACTATGTAACATTGGCAACTGAAAATGGCTTTACCACTATGTATATCGCATCTGGCGATCTGAACGAAATTAAGCGATTCCGAGAGAAAGCCATGGATGAGCACAGCATCACAGTGGTGACGAAATCAGATCTCCTACGTGGCGAAGACCTGGAGTTGTTACTATCCATGGTTTGGGACCAGCAGGGCCTAGTGGACTATGAGATCATGCTTCGTGCAGGTTTCTTTGCAGGTGTGTCTATGAGCAGTTTCAGCTACGAAGCTGCTGTCAAGCGACATTCGACGTTGATGAGCAAAGATCCGGGCTCGAAGTGGACGGACGAGGTGCTGGATATGAGTAAGCAACCATGGTGGAAAACAGAGGCAAATGGACAGGGCACACTGGACTCTTTGAGTATGCTGATTGGCCACAGCGGCCTGTTCATGCAGACGATATGGCCTCGAGAAGAGGCAGATGAGAGCTGGGTATAGACATCCGACTTGCTTTATAGTGTAGTGGAAGGTACTGGATGTCGGGGGCGTTGTCTCACATGGTGGTGAGTTGGAGTATTACTCCATGCTAAAAGCCAAAATATTCAATCATTCACTATTATTGGTTTGTCTCCCGTCAAAAATAAGAGTGATACGTGCTACGTAAGCTATATAAACACCCCTTCTCCTCTCAGAGCCACCACAGACACTAAACCCGAACGCTCGCGACGGATACGTGGACAGACATGGACGCAGCTCCACCTTGCTCAACGACGTAGCAACGACGCAAAGCCTCGCATCTCTGAAGCTCGACCTTTCTGTAATTCAATTATTATTTCCGAAAAGAGATTAGAACTATCACGAGAATAGAAATGTTATCATCCATTCGACTATTGCCAAAACGATCAAGTATCCCTGCCTTATTTGTGCCGCTACCTCGTCTCAAATATAAACACGCGAAATATTCTGAATACAAACACTCTTCGCGCATCGAAAACCCACCGAAAGGGCAATACAGAATGCAGTCGCCTTCAAAGATGCCTTGAATTTGTTGGAGGCACAACTTGACCGCCATGCAACTTGAATAGAACGCAAGAGTTTATATACTTGTACTATTTGGAAGAAGCTGGGATCAAGTGAGGTTGCTTTTCTGTACCGTATTCACTTCTCAGCCTGATTGTCCACACTTTCGCTTCGTCTAGATTCACCGTGATCGCGTGAATTCGAGATTGATAGAAGGAAAAGGATACTTTACAAGATGTAACTGATTGGGTATATAAACACTGTTTTCTTTTTGAAAAATATCAACGACTATGCCAGGAGTGAAAGATCATCGGAGAGTGCAACTTTGCCGTATAGTCCCATAAGCCCACCATTGCATATCTTCAGATAGGGTCACACGGATCAATAGGTATCAATCTATGGCCAGGCGCAAGGGAAATCACAGCTCAAAAGAAATTTCCTCGACAACTTGAATAAGTGCTGTCGTCATTTCTGAGCTGCTGTCGATACTACCAACTCTCTTCAATACAATACAACGAGCTGTAGTACTCCTACACACGAGCACACGCAGAGATTTGACTAATTGAGAGCATGTTCAAGAACTTGGCGCAATGCTATAATATAAAGTGAGGACTAAAGACTGGCGATTGTATCTTTCCATACAATGCACGTCAAACTTGTCCAGCCATCTCTACTCGTGTGTGGTTGAACAACAATAGCATCAAGGAGCAGATGACTTATATATCTCAAACACGTCAACCTGGCAAACAAAAACATATTCGACCTTCACTCCTCAGTGAATATAGCATTCACTTTCTTCCCATCCAGCTTCACCCATCTTTCTTTCTTTCCTCTTCGTTTCATATATTCATACAGCTACTTAACACAATCCAAATCATCAACATCTCAAGCCTCCCAAGCCCAAAGCAGAAATCATAAAAAGCAACCCGAAGCCACACCCTCTAGCTTGGCACATATACCCGCAAACCAGCAATCACCAATCACCACCACCATCATCTCTACACAAAATTAGCACCCTTTCCTCTAAGACCCCGGCCGCAGAGTAGCTCAAACGACCAAATCAATACTGTATATAGCTCCAACATTTCCCAACAACCCATTCATGTCTACAACCCAACGCAGCCCGACTGATTAAACATACTCTACTCTACTCTACTGTCATCCTACAACCTATTGTCGATAACCAGACAGCTCTCAAACATCAAATAAATACACACTCATCACCCCAACCCCATCAATCTCATCTCATCCCACTAAGGCGGCCAACATCCAACTCCACGCTAGAATGACAAAAACACAGGACGGAAGAACAGGGAACAAATTGTTCTATGCTGCTAGATTATATATTTGTCAATAATGCTTCTTTACTTGACAGGTATTGGAAATACGTATATGCACGTGCATCGGGTAGCATAGCAACAAATGCTTATATATTAATCCCTTGTATTATTATTTGGCCGCTCAAAGCTTAGTGGCGCTTGCCATAGTGAAGTGAATAATTAGACTTTGTCGGTGAAGTGAGATGCTGCCTAGAACATCACGCGATCGGAAGTACAAGTTGCGTAATATTTGCATTTCTGCTCTTCACTCTATCCTCACACTTCCTTGAACTAAGATGATACCTATTTCTCTTGATACCACAATCCGATTCCATGCTTTCAGCTCCCATGCCATCTCACTCCAGCCATGCAAGCAAAGGTGGTCCAGGCCAGCACTCTACCATCACAATGGTTATATCCCGCTCCCATCCCAATGCTACCCATTCCATTAAATCAAGAAATCCCACGTAAGTACACCCAAATCCATGCAAAAACAGTTCAGACCCAGATAGCCAACACGAACACCTTTCTCGTCCAGATATGGTGCCGGACCCGAGCCATGCGCGCAGAACAGATCAAACAACAGGAAGTCGAAAGCAGAGAACGCCGATAAATGCCAGTCCGTGAATGCAATTATAATTGGGCCGACGAAAGGTATGAAAAGACCCAGACGAAGATAGAGTTGAGGTCTAGGCCGAGGTCGTAGAGTCTTCTCTAGACATGGCCGCGATGTCCTTTATGGCATCAATCACATCCTCGATGACTTGTGTATTTTTGATGGACAAACCTGTGACTGGTCAATCATCTTGGAAGAATGTCTGACCAGCGCCAGGCAATGGCGCCGTACTGGGTTGCGGATCTAGCATCTCCACATCCTCAGCCACCGACACCCGTTCGGTTGTCGTGTATTCCATCTGTCCAAGTCTCGATGTGGAATGTCGGGCGGGTATATTATCATCAATGGTTAATCCACTCATTGGCTCGTCCTGTGTACCTTTACTTCGGTATTCGACTGCGGAAAGAGGCCGGGGAGGTCCGGCGGCATTAAGCAGGTTGCGTTGTGCGGTTGTTGTAGGCGTAGGTTCGAATAGGACATCTTCTGGTGGGGAAAATGACCAGACCTAAAATCATCAGCAAAAATCAGATGTCAATTTGCCAAGGGAAACAAACCTCCATGATGGTCCTATTACTTCGGCTTGCCATCACAACGCACTTCTCTTCCTCAAACGCCACCCTCCAGACCGCATCCGCAGGTGCCGTAAGTTCTCTGACCAACTGACCCGTCTTCAGATCCCAGACCTTGACTCTACCATCACTTCCCCCACTGACGACTCTTGTATCGTCGAACTGTAGTGAAGTGACGCTGTTGTCGTGCGCTGCCAAACGGTGGATAGGAGCCATCTTTTCTAATGACCATACTCGTACTGAACCGTCTGAGCCTCCAGTAACCAGAGTATTTCCACGCATCTGCAATTGTCCTACAAGCGAAGTGTGTCCCTGAAGAATAGCTTGGCAGGATCTGTGCATGTTAGCAGAAGAATCACCCCCTTCCAGGATTACTCACCCGTTCGTAGGGTCCCAAATTCGCACGCTTGTGTCCAGGCTCCCAGTAGCTATCCGATGACCATCAAAAGCAATAGCATAAATTTGCGAAAAGTGTCCAGAGAGAGTTCGTAGACATCTACCTTCCGAAATGCTCCAGACTCTGGCTGTGGTATCATAACTTCCAGATACTACAATATCTCCCTTAATTTCCAAACATCTCACACTGGCCTGGTGTCCCACGAGCACGTTCTTGCAAAGTCCTGTATTGATGTCCCAGACTCGAAGCGTGGTATCTCTCGATCCAGAGATCGCTGTTGTCGAGTCGGACATCTTCAGGCACCGAACGGTCGACGTGTGTCCTCGTAGAGTGTGTATTGGTTCCCTGCTCCAGATTAGCCCTGTATTATTTATCTCCCCAGAATACATACCCAGTAGCCATATTCCAGACCCGCACATCTCGATCACATCCGCCGCTGACTAGGATATCTTCCCAAGGCACCATAGCCCAAACGCCCATAACATGTCCTTGTAGAGTCTTCTGGTTGTTGCCCTCAGTATTGAAGACATGGATCTTAGCATTGTCCAGAGCAACCACAATATACTTTGGTGTAAGATGCAGACTCGTAACCACACCTTGATCCTGCGTGATGTGTCGGGCAATGTTTCTCCCTCCAGTTCTCCATGCAGTCTCGACCAAGTATCTCTGCTTGAAATGTGACTTGTAAGATCTGATTTTTGGTCTCCTCAACGCGCTGTTACTCATTGAGCTATCAAAACTTCTCGAGCTACCCACGCCGGGTCCAAGAAGAGCCGTAGCACCCGGGAAAGAATGTACAGGAGGTGGTCCTTCGGAAATGCTTTGGACTGGGTGTGGAGGAGGACGGAAGGAGGGAGCGGGTGCGTTGAGTTGTGCTTCTGACATCCTTCTGCCATAATCGTGCTTTGCACAAAGCTTCATCCATGTCACGTCATCTGATAATAATTCTCTCCAGCGTTGTGATACTTGTGATGCTCGTGCCAGGACCAATGGATCGTCGATGCAGGAAAGAATCTGGGATAATTAGTTTTCATCTCTGCCAATTGGTAGAACACATACCCGTAAGCAGATCTCGTTCGGCAGGCTTGTGAATGGATCCTTCTTCAGCAGCGGATCTACAAATTGCCTTACGAAGCTCAGTTGCTGACTTGTACAGAGGTTCAGGAGATCTGCCAATATCCGCATTCGCTGTGCTGGCGAGCTGCCTTTGAAGTGTCCTCGAACTTTGGCAAGGAAGAAATCTTCCTGATCTCCGGCGTCACTCCAATCTGGTTGTGGATGGTCAGGACCTGGACTCGCAGCAGGTGTTGGGGGTGGTGGAGGATCGTGGCTCGAATGCGTCGGAGAGTCTGGATCTGCGGAAGGCGTAGTCATATTCGGCGTAGGAGGACCTCGTGGGCGTGTCTGTACAATCTTGTCGACTCGAGACTGCAGGCGGGCATTACTGGTATTGGTGTTGAGAGTAAGAGTTGCACGGGTTGGAGAGAGATCGGATTCTTCGTTGTTAAAGACCATTGATGCTCGTCGCTCGGTCAGACTGAGGGGCCGGTTCCAGTTGTCCATGGTGCCTTCTGTCTTTGTTCACTGCTCAACGAGATGGTTGAAGATGTTGATTCTTTGTGTTGGGAAAGGTGACGTTGGGTAGAGGCAAGTCTGGTTCCGAGGAACTCTAGCAGTGAGGTCTAGATGTTGACCATCAACGCTTATGCTCGGCAACCGCAATGATTGTGTACGGGTCCAATGTGACAGTGGACAATGGCTTGTGGATGTTCAAGTGAATGGCGATAGAGGATCGTGGACAAGGAAGCATTCGAAGTGTACGGGGGGACGGGTTTGAGGGATCGTTCTGGGCGAATTCAGCAGTCGTCATTCAGATTGAGGATTGCGACGATCGAGTGTTTGAGATGGTGAGCGATGTCTGGAGAATGGATTGTCTCTCCTCGAGGGCTGTTTGTTGTTCTTGGTGGTGTGGAGTGGTGGTTCTTTGGTCGCTGCAGATGTCGATGTCGTTCTCCTCGTGCAGTGTGGAGGTCTGGTCGGTGTCGCTCACCCTCGCTGTCTGCGGCCTGACGGTGACAGGGGTCGAAATCGGCAACTTGGGTGCAGGGCGTCTAAAGCTGCCACTGAACACTGCACTGCACTGCCAAAGCACACTTCCACAGGGCAAATCGTGAGTGTTAAAGCATGAATAAGAGTGGGAGTTCGTTATGATCCTATTCTGGTCTCATCACAGCCGCATCTCATGCATCGCTCGCTTCACGTCACGGGGATTTGATCACTTGCGAAAGGGGCAATAGGCGCATTTATCTGGAGCCAAAGGGGCAGAAGCGGGGATACACTGGGTACAGTATCAAACGTTGAAGACATCTACAGGAAACCCGTTACGGCGTGTGACATACAGCAGGAGTTCTCCCCTTCGATATACTCTATTCTCTTCATCTCGTGCTCATGTTAATCTTCTTTTCCCAACAAGGATTCTCTATCTCATGGGACTTGGCCAGATGATATTTATATTTCCTGTCTCCCACTGACCTGTGCGGTGTTTCGCCTCATTCAATCGGCATACCAGTGCCAACTCTCACTGGCTACGCTCAACATTCAGCTCTGACCCGACCATCCAGCTGGCAATGATATGATGGCAGAAGTCTACTCGTTCGTCAAGCAGCTTAATGGGGCGTTGGGCTGAGCAGCATTGTCGAGCTGGCCGTCTTCAACTCGGTTCAAGATTCGCAACAAAGCCTTTCTTTGGACCAAAGGACCAACATCAATCAATAATCGACGTTACCAAAGAAGCAAAAGCACGCTGTCAGAAGAGTGGGCACGCCTCTGTTGACTCGTCTAACCAACGATTCACCCCTCCAACCTCTCTACGGTTCACACCCGACTCGTCTCCAAGCCCCTCACCCCAAGTCTGTTCCCTCTTGACTCGTCCTCTCTTCGATTTTCCCTTCTCCTCAGTTCCACCTCCATCCCCATCTCACCTCTCTCCTCCCACCGTCCTCCAACTCGTAACACAAACCCCTGTCCCACCCAAACCTGAGACGCCCATGCACGCTCGAACCCCCATTTTGAACCTCACCACCCATCAGCACAGCCCCTCCAACCACCAAAAAAAGCCATCAAGGAAATCGGATCTTCAGATGTGCATCTAGGGTCATGGCTGCTGTGCAGAAGTTGCGAGGGGGCTCGAGACTTGGGAAATTCAAATCATGCCCTGTCAAGTTCGCCGATGATAGAAGCAAGATTCTCATTTGAATTCGATGTCAGTGTCAAGCCTGCACGAAACCGAATCGTGGTCATAATCCCACCAACAGACGAGAACCCCCGGGTTCCTGAGTCTGAGGAAACTCTAACACCACAGGAACCGGATGGATACAAACATGAACACAAACAAACTCTCGCGAATTTATTGTTTGCACAATGGGATATTTCCATCTCACCACCGCCTTCCTCTTAAATCAGCGAATCAAATCATCAATATCCTCCTAAATCCGGTACGTAACCACCTCCGCTGTATCGGCCCGCTGCAAGCTGCAGTGCAGCAGGCACAAGCGTCCGCTCATCCATCCATTCCAAGGTCCAACTTACCTAGGTACGCAACGACGGCCGTCTCAGAACATGCCTGCTTCCACTTCCACTTTTTAACAACCTCCTCCTCCCTCCTCTTCTTCCTCGTGACGAGATCTTAATCATGAGCAGTAGGAGTAAGCGCCGCGTAGCTGAGGGGTAGATCCTCCGCATTTGCATGCATCATCTTCTTGTAACTTACTTGTGCATAATCTCAAAGTAAGATATATTGCCATAGTATCTCAAATTCTACCATCTCTACACCATTCTACCCATGTGAGAATCGAAAGTAGAGGAAGATGGTGTGAGCGGATGCAAGTGCCATACTTCCAAGCGCTTGATGCTGCAAGGTGGAGGGTCAGTCAATATGATATGCAGCTCGAAGCGCGGGGTTAGGGTCAGGAAATCGGGTGTGTCTCGTGCACCTGCATACTGAAGGTCATGTGGAAGACCTTTCTCGAATCCTCGTCGACGTCTACGTAAGTGCTCTTTGTTCGGTGCTCGAAAAGTCGTGGGGAGAGTTCGAGTCTTAAAAGTACTGTGGCTGCTAGAGGAGGGGGTCAATTTAGGCTATATTGTTGTTACCACCTGGAAATACTGTCTTCAAATGTTCAATCTAAGTGGAAAGTTTCGTAGAATTCATCCTTATAGTAAAACCAATGTGTCAATGTTATAGCAGTAGATTATAAGTTACTCGATTGCAGGCTCAAGACCTACAAGACATTTCAATCGTCTTTTTAAAGCTTCTTTGCTCCGAGATGTCATAGTTGAGAACAAAGAACCTCAGGTTTATGGAGCACGCATTTACTGATTGACAGTAAGCCTATGCCAGGTTTCCTCCTCAAGGGAATCAAGATTTCGTGAAAACCGAGCAAAAAGAAGTAGACTTCAGAGCTATATGAGCCCTATGCTGGCTAATGAGTTGAAGGTTCGAAAAGAGTGGAGTTTAAACAATAGATATGACTCTCACAGTAATCCCATCAGGAAATATGTACTGTATAGAAATTGCATGACCTGCTTTTTGCACTGAAGTCCTATTCATTGAAACTGCCGAGAAAAGCTACTGTATTCGGAATTCTCCAAGACCGTGACGAAGATGCAATATTACCGTCAAGCCAGTGCCCAGAAGATGATATTCACAGACATTTGAAGACTTTATAGGACAGAGCTCCAGGCGAGTAGAAATGTCAATGGGATGAGACATCTGCTGATGCGGGGATAATATTTGTGGGAGAAGGCTCTTAAAACAAGGAGGGGACAGAAAGGAAGATGGAAAACATCTAGGTGCAATCGGGAAGAAGTAGGTTCAACAAAATTATACTGATACAACCTTCTCCAAACGCCTAGCTAGCTTGATGATGACTTTGTAAAGCAACGCCTAACGATACAGAGAGTACATGTCTCATACAGATCGTACAGTCGTCCTATCTGACCCGCTTTATCGTTCGTCCATCCATCCAGAAACGCTGACGCTTTTTCTTCCCTAGTGGTGCCGATGACATCAACCACCATGGTACCAAACCGTCTCGTAGCTAGTCGTGCTTCGATTTTTACCCATCTTCCACCGAAGTCCTCATTTCTTCGAGCACATTAGTGATGATGTCCAATCTGGGTCAAAAGCGGTATCAACATCCCACCAACAGCAGCAAGCGTATCCTTCATCTGAGGTTTTGGTTTCGCCCTTGGAGCTGCACCTCCGTCTGTATAGCCATTCATACTACTCGAGTGTGAATGATCATGGCTGTTATCTTCCTGCATAGCATGCATAGCCACGTATCTAATACCCATTAGCATCTTTACCCAACTACCTAGGACCAAACTCACAGGAAGGTACCAGCACTGAATAACAACAACATCCCCGTCCACCATTGTCCCTTCTCTCCTTCCATATGGCCACCTCCTAATAGGTTCACAATAATCCAAGTCGTTAACGCCCCAAATGGCGCAGCCAGACTGAAGATGATCAGATGGCCCCGTGCTGCTCGTTTCGATAAGCCTTGCTTCAGCAGTACAGATGTTAATCCAAAAGCAGCAGGCGCTTTATGCACCATGATCGCCACAAAGATGATAAATCCAAGCTTCGTGTTGGAGCTCGACGCCGATGCTCCCATAGCGATACCATCAGCTGCGGCATGTATCACAAGTCCAGTGGTCGTTGCTAGTGACCGACTCTGTTTTGGGGTTGGAGCGAGGGACTGTAAGAAAGACTCCGACTCTTCGTCTCCTTCAGAAATGCTTTGCGAATGTAGTCCTTGTGAAAGATTGTCGAGTGAGATGTGTCGTGTTGGAGGGGCTGGAGTAATGTGTTCCGATGCGTGGCGAGGTAGCTTGTCGATAAGAAACATGAGTATAAATCCCATGATGAGGGAGAAGCCTATCCAGAATGTAGGGGGGTCTTTGTGGTCTGCCTCCTCTTCTGAATGGCTGGGAGTATCTCCTGGTTTTGGTGGTTCTGTTGCTTTGGTGTCTTGTGAAGTAGTTGTGGTAATCTCAGCCTTGATTTCGAGTTTTTCTGGGTTGCTTGTTTTCAAGACATCATCGAGGGATTCGAGGTCAGCAGGTGACTTGGACTCGAGGTCTCTCATTGCAACGAGAGTATGAACGCCGCTGGTGACCCATTGAAAGTCCCTAGACTGTACCCTCCTGGTATGCATATGCGCTGCTTCCCCAGAGGTGTATATGGCTTCAATTCCTTCTGGAATAATGACAATCAAGGACGTCCCAACCAGTACTCCCATTCCAATAGTCGAGATCAATCGTAGTTGCGACGAAGACAGGGTCATGGACAAAGGTAGAGCTCCGGCGAGGAAGGACCTTTGTTACAATTAGCTTTCTCAAATCAAATACCCTTGTTCTTCTCCTCCACTTACGCAAGAGCCATCACCACGCTCAAGCCGAGCAGCATAAACAGTCCATCCAACATCTTGACCCCTTGATGCTAATCCGAAGTCGCACTGACAAGTTGTGTTGCGCCGCTACCGATACATATCGGAATCCCTACTACCAATTCACTTTCGGCTTTGAATTCGCTCTGGGAAGTGCGCCAAGTTAGATTGTGTTGCAGGGCCTGGATTGAAGCTTTTTCTGGCGATATCTGGATGACAGATTCTCTAATCACAAGGCTGAAGCTCTGGCGTTGCATTGGCGGCGGCTGGTCTCATCCCTGTCAAAATCCCAAGGAACGCGTCAAAACCAAAACCACGCGCGAGAACAATCATTGCGAATTCGAGGTCAACCCAAACATCACTACCACATCGACCTCAATCCAGTGAGCTCTACGGAGGGACCATCGGACAGGATGGCTGATATTCAGGAAGACTGTATGTACCAGTCCGTTCGATTTCTTGAGCTTGACTACTCGTTGCTTCCGGCGCAAAGAGCTTCATTTCGGATTGTGCGCACCTCAAGAAGAGCTCGGCATCAACCCCGCCACACATGTATGGGGATTCAATACTGACTTAAAGTATCACAGGGTCCTCCGACTCCAACCAAGCCGTCGAGATCTCCCTCGTCCATCCATCTGTTGGCGCTCCCAAGACACTCCATACCTTTCACCCTAAATTCACCTATTCGATATTCGGCGATGAGGAGAGAATCTTTGGCTACAAGGGGCTGAGGACAAATATCCGCTACAATGCGTGTGACATGCGACCTCAGCTTCAGATTACCTACGACAAGAAGTTCAAAACAGTGGGGGAGACGGAACCGTTGGATGTGAAGGCTGTGCTGGAACCATACCTACCAAAGAGTACGAGTACAGAGGGAAGTGATGGATATCGGCTAACAGATGTATAGCTGCATTCGAAAAGAGCGCTGTGTTCGATGCCGCGATCAGTGATCCTATGTATAAGACCTGGAAGCCTCCTGGAGAGCTTTGGAAGACGATTCAGTCTGGAGGCCAAACGTTCGAGGTCTGGAAGGGAAGTCTTGCGGACTTGGCTATTCAACAAATGATCAAGCGCTTACAGGTTTTGGTTCCACTTTTCATTGAAGGGGGAACATTCATCGAACTGGAAGATCCAGAATGGTCCTTGGAAAGATGGACGGTATTCTTCTTGTACGAGAACAAGAAGCAATTCGCGGAAGGAGTCTCGCCATACCTCTTCATGGGATATTCGACGGTCTACCGATACTTTTACTATCAACCCATCAAAACATCGGAACCTCGAGAAAAGAAAGAACGAATTTCACACGCAGCAAGTTCGGACTTCAAAGTTGGGCGCGATAACGTATCTTTCAGTTCTCTTCCTTGCCGGTCACGGATCTCACAATTTATGATCCTCCCACCTTTCCAGGGCGGTGGTAACGGGTCCCGCTTTTACAACGCCATTTTCGATTTCTACCTGAAGGAATCTCAGACTATCGAAATAACAGTCGAGGATCCGAACGAAGCATTCGATGACTTGAGAGATATTAATGACTTAGGTCGACTACGGACTCTACCAGAATTCACAGCACTTAGAATCAACGCCGAAGTCAAGCCCAACAAGAAAGGACCTGTCCCTCGGAATATCTTGGATGTGGAAAAGCTTGAAGCTATTAGGAGGAAGATCAAGATTGCCCCAAGGCAATTTTACCGCGTCGTCGAAATGCAGCTTCTTTCGCTCCTCCCTCTTGGTGTCAGACAATCACTACTTGTTGAGCAGGAAAAGATGAAAGGTCCAGACTCAGCAGCCAAGGAACATGAATACCGATTGTGGAAGCTCTGGGTAAAGAAGAGACTATACAAGCACAATAAAGATATGATGATCCAGATCGAGAAGTCGGAGAGGATCGATAAACTGGAGCAGGCGGTTAGTGGTGTGGAAGCTGATTATGCGAGATTACTGAGAGCATTTGATGCGAGAAAGGACCCTGGGAGGAGGGTGAGTGCTGGTTCATCGAATGGAAATGGGAAGAGATCAAGTCCGGATGACGACGCGGAGGAGAGACATGAGCCTGCAGCGAAGAAGTCGAAGCGCTCTGCGTGAAATGGGATGGACAAAGGAGGCTTGTACCACTTTGTATGATGATTGACGATACTTAACCTTGCATATTCGAAGGAGATATGGGCAGAGTTATGAGCTTGAGGCTCAATGTCCACGGAAATGGGGGCCATTTTCGAGCACTTGCGTTTCTAAAGCCTGCATTTGAGGGGAGATATCACCGGCGTTAACTGCTGCTTTTATGGCAGGAAGTTGGCTGAAGCCAAACGAGCCAATTGAAAATGCCGTTATATTCAAGATCGGATTTATGTTTGACTGTAGTGACTTTGACTCTCGGTCATCAAGATGCGGATGTCCGTAACCTCAACAGCTCTTTTCGTAGGTCAGGTTCAGGTTATCTCTCAAGTGATCTCCAAGGCTTTAGATGCTCCAACTTGTTGACTTTCTAAGAAATGTGAATCAATTCGATATTCACGAGATATACAAGTCTAATAATTATCCACCAATGGTCTAGATAGTTATCCCCTAAAGAGATGAGGAGAAAAATGCTCCGAAGTCATCGCCGTTGGGAGCTTATTCCTTAGCGTATTTGTCACGTGCTGCTCCCGACGTTGAGCGGCCAACATTTCTGTCTGCGAAAGACTCCGAGATCCACCAAAGCTTCAATATTTCTCTTCGTCCCTCTCTCTCCCCTCAACCCTCCTTCCTCGATACCACGACAATGTTCTCGCGAGCATTGAGGACAGCCCGCGCGGCTCCATTACGGAGTCCAGCTTTTCCCAGAACTGCTCTCGTGACGAGAACGGTGACTACGGACGCTGCGAGCGCGCATGCTGAGAAAGTGCCCGAGGTGAGCTTCAGAAAGCATTGGGCTATCTGCCTACTCTTATGGAATTGAGGATCTGCAAAGAATCATTGCTAACGGCTTCATTACAGGAACATGAAGCGCCTTTCGAAGTCCGCCTCTCCGACGAGAGCTTCGAGACCTATGAGCTCGACCCTCCGCCATACACCCTCGATACCACCAAGAACGAATTGAAGCAGATGTACTACGATATGGTCTCCATGCGGTAAGAAATGTCCAACCAATTGATCCGGAATATTGCTGAGAAAGTCAGACGTATGGAAATGGCCGCAGATAGACTCTACAAGGAGAAGAAGATTCGCGGTTTCTGCCATCTTTCCACCGGGCAAGAAGCCGTCGCTGTCGGTATCGAGCACTCCATTACCAAGGAAGATGATGTTATCACCGCCTACCGTTGCCACGGTTTTGCTAAGATGCGCGGCGCGACTGTCAAGTCCATCATCGGCGAATTGTTGGGTCGCCGAGAGGGTATTGCGTACGGAAAGGGTGGTTCCATGCATATGTTCGCCAAGGGCTTCTATGGTGGAAACGGTATTGTCGGGGCTCAGGTCCCAGTTGGTGCTGGTTTGGCTTTTGCTCACCAGTATCTTGGAAAGAAGAATGCTTCGGTGGTGTTGTATGGTGATGGAGCTTCCAACCAGGGTCAAGTCTTTGAGGCTTTCAACATGGCCAAGCTCTGGAATCTGCCCGTCATGTTTGGATGTGAAAGTAGGTTTCGCGACTGGATGTTGTGTTTTATGGCTAATCTTCTGCAGACAACAAATATGGTATGGGTACTGCAGCAAATCGATCCTCCGCTCTCACCGATTACTACAAGCGTGGCCAATATATCCCCGGCCTTAAGGTCAATGGAATGGATGTTCTCGCTGTCAAGGCCGCTGTCAAGTACGCCCGCGAATACACCACATCCGGCAACGGTCCTCTCGTCCTTGAGTACGTGACATACAGATATGGTGGACACTCCATGTCCGACCCCGGAACCACTTACCGTACCCGTGAAGAAATTCAACGTATGCGATCAACCCAAGATCCCATCGCTGGTCTCAAGCAGAAGATCATCGAGTGGAAGGTCGTCACCGAGGACGAGCTCAAGCAAATTGACAAGGATGCGAGATCAGATGTTGATAAGGAGGTTGCGGAGGCTGAGCAGATGGCTGCACCAGAGGCGACTCCAAAGATTCTTTTCGAGGATATTTATGTCAGGGGGTCGGAGCCACAGTTCATGAGAGGACGAACGCCGGATGAGAATTACTATTACTAGATGGTGGTGGGGCCGGGTGATGTGACGATGGGAGCTGTACAATAGTTTGCAGATGCGGTGGAGATGGGAGAAGCAGATTGCAGCCATGACTTTAGAATGCAATCCGAGCTTATACCCTAGAATATAGCCCTCTTTTCGTTATCTGCTGTGGTTGTGCACATATTTGGCTGATCTCATCATCGTCTTCTAGCTTTCCGGACATTCCTGTCAAGTGACCATTTTTCTCTCTACTGTAATATAGACCTCAAAGGTTTAGATCGGGAAATATAATCAAATTCTGCTATACTTTTGTTTGTCGGTTCCTACTTGGTGGGTTCTAATTGCTTTGCATTCTAAAGTCAGTTTGAAGGAGCACACCAATCATGGCTTTACCGCCATGGTATATCCCTCCGGAATGTTCACTTTGTGTCTGAAACTTCATCGAGGTTGGATTGCACGTTATAGCAATTTTGTCTTCCTATTCAGGGTTTTGGCGAAATACTCGTTTGAGGATTGCTAGAATTGTTGAGCATTTCGTAGAAAAAGGAAGTTCCTATCTGATTAGAAGAGAGATGGTCGAGCTGGTCGAGCTAGGTTGAGCTTAAATCTTGTTTTGATGGTGGTTGGAAGATTGAAATGCCTGTGAAGGTCTATGAGATCTTGCGACTACTGTATGCAAGAGTCTGATAATAGCCGTGTAGTGTAAGGTATAACGTTTTCTGAGTCCCGTGAATGCAAAATGCAACGTGCAACGTAAGCTGACTCAGTGAAGAAGCTATTGATTGATGGTATCGCTCGCAACATAGTGCCACAGGTAGCCTTGTTCAATTAGCTTGCAGAATATCTACATCCACGTTTAGCATATATCCCAACGAGTGATGTTTGGATTAGGAAAACTCGATAAGCGAGCCCCCACTCTTGACTTTCGTCCAAGGTTGCTACCCTAACAGGTGTCATTTGACAGTCCCATGTAAGCATTCTATGCATTACATTTAAAGTTCAGTTCATTGGAAGTGTGGCTCAAAGCCACCAGTATAGGCCGGAAGGCGCCGGGGTACTGGATTCGGACCACGCCCTAAATTATATAGACTTCCCGACTCCAAGCTGCAACCCTCCAAGTTTTCTGAGCAAGTAAATAACAAATTTTCAACGTCTCTCGACCTCTTCTCGTCGACTTATTGTTTTCTCATCAACGTGCAGGAACGATAGTCGCGCGTTGCGCTTTGGAATAATACGATATACCACAACATTCTAGCATCATGGGCTCAATATCAGAACCGACAACGCTCGACCTTGGGCCTCTTCCTCGCCATGTTGATACAGTTCTTCAAGTCCGCACTGGCAAAGCAAAACCATTCTATGGCCTCTCTACAAAGTCAGGCATTTTCAAAACACCCCATTCGCAGCCTGTCAAAGTCAACACCATGGGTCTAGAAGGCGACGAGCGAGTCTACGTCCCTCATCAAAGTCCCGAAAAAGCAGTCATGCAATACGCGCCCCATCATTACGAGTTTTGGAGAACGGAGATCCCTGATAGTGCTCATCTATTCACCAAAGGAGGCTTTGGTGAGAATCTGGTGATGAAAGAAGGCAACATGGAGGAAGCAAATGTGTGTATTGGGGATGTTTACAGGATCGGAAAGTCGGGAAGAGGGGCGGAGATTCAAGTTTCTGAACCTAGAGCTCCTTGCTTTAAGTTGAATCATAGGTTTCAAGTCAAGGACATGAGCAAGAGAAGTCAGGATGCAAATAAGACGGGGTGGTATTACCGCGTATTGAGAGAAGGATGGATAGAGGCGGGTGATGAGGTAGTGCTATTGGAAAGACCACATCCAAGGTGGACATTGATTAACGTCCAGTGGTTTTTGTATAAGGAGCTGAAGAACGCGGAGGTGATGTTGGAGCTTTCACACATGCAGGAGCTGGGAGAGGAGATGAGAGGCATCTTCTCCGGTCGATTGCAGAAGGGATTATTTCGGAATGATAACGATAGGTTACTGGGAGGCGAGGAGAATCTCTTGAGGTGGCACCCGTATAAATTGGTTGAGAAGAGGAAAGAGACACCAAGGATATCCTCATTTGTCTTCGAAGCAGTCACTCCGATGGAGCAGAGTACCGAAGTCCAACCAGGGTCGCACATCCGTGTCAAGTTGGGAGAGCACGGCAAGCTAGTACGAGCATACTCTGTGGTCGTTGGTGACAGCAACCGTTTCGAGCTGGGAGTTGCTCGGGAAGAGCAGTCTCGAGGTGGCTCGAGATATCTTCATAATGATGTCAAGGTTGGAGACGTCCTTTCATTCAGCGAAATGAAGTCCGACTTTCCACTGCAAGAGAGTGTGAACAACCACATCCTGGTAGCTGGTGGAATTGGAGTTACGGCATTTATCCCTAGTGCGAAAGCCTTGAAGCAGCGTGGGGACAACTTTCACCTTTACTATGCTGTTCGTTCTTCGGACGACATTGCCTTCAAGAGTCATCTCACATTGCTGGGAGCCAATATTACTGTCCTTGATGGCTCCAAAAAAGAAAGATTGGATATCTCAGAGCTTCTCAGCCAAGCAGATTCACGCACACACGTCTATGTATGCGGCCCAGAACGGCTGTTGGAAGCTATCAAGTCCACAGCGTCGATGCTCAAGTTTCCTCAAGCAAACATTCATTCCGAAGCTTTCTCTGCCTTGACATCTGGAGACCCATTCGAAGCCGAGCTGGTCAAATCGAATAAGATACTACAAGTGAGAGAGCAAGAAACTCTTCTGGATGTACTGAGAGACGCTGGTTTTGATATCAGCAGCTCTTGTGAAGTTGGAAACTGCGGGACATGTAGGGTTGTGGTGATGGGAGGAAAATGCGAGCATAGGGGAACGGGATTGCTGCAGGATGAGAGGGCGGGTGCGATGCTAAGTTGTGTTTCGCGAGGTATCGGGAAGATTGTATTGGATTTGTGAGATAATGGAAAGAGCGATAATGTGGCGGGAGCATAGTGGGGTCTCAACTAGGACGTAATTAATGGACGTGGCTAATACTCATCCAACGAGATAATGCAGAAGCAGCCTCATACTATTCTGGCATTTCCAAGCCGCGACAAACTTTCGCCCAGCTATATTTCCTGCGCGTGACCTCAGACCCATGGGTTTTTAACCCTCCAAGGACCTGATTGTTTTAAGTTAAAGATTTTGTTTGATGAACATACATCCAAACGTGGCCACCTTGAATTCTACGACAAACTTCTGGACATCTCCAGTTGTGACATCCTCAACGAAGTCGGGAACTTTCATCGCACCGCTTAGACATCCTCGGCCTTCCTTCTAGACTGGCTCAATTCCTAGCACCGCAAGCATATCCGTCCCAACAACTTCATCATGCCCAACATCGAGTATAGATACCAATAAACCACCGGTGAGCGACTCTCGCCCGAGTCTTTCCGCGGGGGCAAAAGGTAGCGACGCAGCAGGAGCGTTTGCAATGATGTTGGGTGTTATTGTGTTCTGGCTGCGGAGAAACAGAACGAAGACTGTAAGAGAGCCGCCCTCAAGGGTAGACTACCAAACAAAGTTGCAAGGTGGAATTGGAGGTATCGGCGTTGCTCAGAAGCCAGAGATGTGGGTAGGAGCCGTCCTCTGGGGTCCGAATCAAATGTAATGTTCAGCGAACTGGATGACCAGAGAAGCTGAAGAGAGTAGACGATGAATATATAAGTTTACAACTAGTATTTGTCAAAGCAGAGGTTTTTACAGTAATAATAGTGTTCTACACTGAATAATAAAATAAAGAACGGAGATGAATCTCAAATAAGGAGCTAAAGCTTATGAGCGAATTGGAAGGTGGAGAAGCAGGGAAGTGCAAAAAGTAGAGACCCATGAGGTTAAAAAGATAAGAAGGGCAAAAACATGCTGGCTTGAAGTTATTAGGACTTGTTAGGGGAAGAGCTGAACATTGGCAAAGTCTTCAGCCTTGCTGATCAAGAAAATAGACAGCAGACCTTAGTAGGTGACAGAACAATATATATAGAGTAAGTGACGAAATCTGACATGAGCGAGCGTACTCATCGCCAGGCCCTAGTTGTACACATCGACTTGTAAGCCCAACCTACTATTCTTGTGTACAATTTATACATGTTCATACATATGATATATACGTTCCAATGCCAAGGTCTAGTTCTAGATGAGAGCTTGCCCCTTGAACATCCCCTCCTTGACCTCCGCAACGACATCTCGTCTATCGTTCTTCCCAACCAAGACGATACCCCTTCCACGTCTACCCATTCTTCCAGTCCGCCCTAATCTATGAATGAAGTCTATTGTGGAATGCGGTACATCGTACAAAATAACATTCCTTACAGCTACAGTGTCGATACCTCTCGAACCCAAGTCTGTTGTGACGACAACCTTCACGTTGGGTAACTGGCGTCTCACTGGTGGAGCAACTTGACCTAAGGGAACGTAATTTGGCTGATTATCCGAAAGTGCTCCAGGGTGATCTTGTTTAGGAGTACTGAGGGGAGTTGATGTTGTGAATGAAGCAAGCATTTCAGTTTGCCTGTGGTTGGAAGTATCGCGATTCAAGGCAATCGCATCAATTCCTTTGGAGACCAAATAATTGGCTACTTCTTCGGTCGTTTCACGTTCGTTGACAAACACGAGGATTCTCTTGACGTCCATCATACCCTTCACAGGTCCATCGTGATCAGCTGCTGCTTTGCCGATAGACCAAATGGTGTCTGCACAGGCAAGCTCTTTCTTTCCATGATAAGGAAGCTTCTCCACATCTACCACGCCGAGTTGAACGCGACGAGGGATGGCGTGCAGATTTGGGGTGACCAGACGTCGAATGTCGGGAAACTTCTTCCGCAGATAGCCATCAAGACTTCGAGGAATGGTTGCTGAGCAGAGCACAAGCTGCTTCAGAGATGGCGTCGAGCGATCGATGATAGCAGTCGTCAGAGGAGCAAATCCTCGATCCATCAGTGAGTCAGCCTCATCGATGATGAGGTGGGTGACCCGGGACAAAATATTAGGGTCAGAATCAGCAATTGATGCAAGTAGATGAGGTGTTGATATCACAATGTCTATTCCTTTCGGCGAGAATAGCCTGTTCCTGATGACCGTTCCGCTGAACTGGGCAGAGATCATGCCAGAGCGGTATTTGACCGTATGACCGAATGACTTGACCAAATTCCCTACTTGAGTGACAAGTTCTGAGGTAGGAACGAGAATGATGGCTCGTGGCCGACCTGTTGTTGGATGTGGCATGTTTGACAACGGAGGCGAAACCAGTGTCAAGTCATTCTGGCGCATCTTCTCCTCCCGCACTCGCTTCTCATATTCTTCCACATCAGCATCCTCGGCCTCTGCAAGCTTGACTGCATTGATTGTCGGTATCAAATACGAAAGAGTCTTTCCTGACCCCGTCTCTGCTGCAATGAGAAACTGCTCCATCCCAGCCCTCTTGCCTCTTCGAGCCCCCTTCTCTCCTAGCAAAGTTGGGATAGCAATCTTCTGCACCGGTGTGGGGACCAAGTCTTCCATCCCCTGCAGTCCTTGTGTAGGTATCGATTTCTTGACAGAGTCCAGCAAATCGAAGTTGTCAAATGAATCAATTCCCCCTATCCGAGCCTTGATTCTCGTCCGCTGGTCGTAGGAGACAGGAGTTAATGACCGTTGCATCTTCAGTGCATGGAAGCCACGGTCTTTCTTCCCAGCTTTCTTGCTTTCCAGCCTGCTGCTCGTCTTCTCCGGAACGCCTCGTATGCCTGCGACCTTCAGATTCATGCCTCCAAATGGTCCATCTTGTCGCCTCCTGGCAGGTCTCGCAGTGCCATTTATGTTATCTGACGATTCCACGCTCCTCGCTGGAGAAAGACTCATTCTATTCGGCCGTGCACTATCCCTCGAAGGATTATGCTTCATTTGTAACGTCGCTACTTGCTGGATTGGCCATTGGAGAACGGAGTGTCCCGTTTTTTGGGCTGCCCTGAACGAACAGAGCAAACATTTCGAAGTTGTCGGGCGGAGCATTGCGGCACTTCCGAAGATTCGCTATAGCATCTCTATTCATGTCCTGGTGGAATGGGAAAGGTTGCAACTGATTGCTCGACTCTCAAGTCTGGAGAAGTTTGGGTCTTTTGGATTCTGCCGGCGGATCGTTTCTCCGTCACGCGGTCTCACGTGCGAATGTATGAAATTTAATTATCGAGGGAGCAGCACCTGTTCAGTGGATGATTCAGTTACTATGGTATTTCAAGGGTATAGCTCTTGTTTGGGTGTAGCTTGCTGAATTCTGGCATATCAATCCTATTCGGAGGAGCAGTATTCCAACGAGCCAGAAGCAACCCTTGCATTTGAAATCCTCGTGAAAGTCCTCAATACCTGCCATCCAGGTACAGAGCCTCTGTACATCTCAGACACCACGCGCCATAACTCCAAGTAATGCTCCCAAGGTAGAAACCAACCTCTCTCCAAGCGACTCCTCAACTTGTAGCAAACAGGGTATCTTCATCTCTCAAGTACTCTCCACAGTCCGCCTGCCTGAAGCATGTAATTCCAGTTGGGTCCAATCTTCTTGCCTCCTGTGTGCTCCTTGCTGTAACTCCAAATCCTAATGGGGTGTCGTTCATGCTGTAGACAACCACACCCTGGTGCTCTGGACAATCCTCTGACCACCTTCCCACATGGGCCCTAATCACAATCTTGAGTTAGTATTCTTCTTTTGGAATGCTTCAGGAGCTAAAGAAACTCCAGAGACAGCATGAGGAGAATTGTCTTTGGAGAACTTGAGTACATACTTCACGATGTGACCTCCGTACAAGAACGGCCTGTGAATCTTGGAGTCAGCATATGTCTTCGAGACTCGACGGAGGGTCTTACATTTCTCCATTGGCTTTCACCCAAACTTTGTATCGAGCGTGCTCTGCAAGTATTGGAAGAGCCGTGATGTGCTATTTCTTCGTCAGTATCGTTGTTGCATCGCAAGTCTCCATCATAGGTTTGACGAACCAGTCTGAATTTGCCGGACTTGGTAAATTTTCCTATAAATTGTCAGAGCTGCGCAATCACCAGAGAAGGGTCGCATACCTAAACATGTGCCCAGCGATAAAAGCTTATCTCTTGATATCGAGGTGGCCAGATTTGCAAGGGAAAGTCGCACGTAATAGCATCTTGACTCTTGGACGCGGAAAACATATCGATCGGGGTTTGGACCATTGTCAAGAGGGGCGATTAAGTTCTTGAGGGACGTCCCCGTGTAATTCGCGAGCTTTGTGAAGAGAGTCTGCGTCTCTGTTTCTGTTAAAGGCCGCATGTTGTCGTTGTGTGATGTTGTGAGATGCGATGGTGGAGTTCGAGCTTGGAGATTTTGAGCTCCCCGCGATTTTCGAACTTTTTTCTTTGACGCGGCCGCATCCACTTGAGAAAATCATCATCCACAGAACTTCAACAACTACAGCCCACACAACCACCATCACCATGGCCAGAATACCAGCAATAAAACGGAGGAAGCTGACGCCTCCAAGGACCGATGGGGAAGATTCTTCGCCTTCGACGCTCGAGGATGAGCCTGGAAGGAACGCATTCTTCCAGCAAGCATCAAGTTGGAATTTAGAGCAGGACTACGAAAATCGGCCACGGAAGGGAAGCAAGAAGGACAAGGAGAGTACAAGACTACCGATCAAAACATCAGAAGGGTTGGTGCAGCAGGCCGAAGCGCCCGCAGAAGATGCAGACAGTGATCTAGAATGGCTAGGGGCAGATGAATCGGAGGCAGAGGTCGAGGAGGAGATACCTAAGAAGCCGATGGTCCCCATCAAGCAGCAGATTCTGGAAGCACAAGAGGAAATGGCACGGATAGCTCTGATGCTGACACAAGAAGATCCCGAGGAGCATGTTGGGGCCTTCAAAGTCCTAGCAAACTTCGGACAATCGAACAATGTTACAATCAAGAAGCTGTCATTGAGGGTTCAATTGGCCGTCTACAAAGACATCATCCCAGGATACCGGATACGACCGCTTTCTGAAGAAGACATGGAGACGAAAGTATCGAAGGATGTGCGACGATTACGAGCATACGAGCAGGCTCTGGTTGGAGGATACCAGGGCTATGTTCGAGCTTTAGCAAAGCTGGCGCAGACTCCCAATAGACCTGTCGGTGGAGGCCCTAGTCTGGCTAGCATTGCTATGTCCTGCGCCTGTACACTCCTGGTCGAGGTCCCCCATTTCAACTTTCGCACAGATTTGATTAAGATTCTGGCAGGGAAGCTCAGCACTCGGAAGGTGGATGATGACTTTGTTAAATGCCGGGAAACCATTGAAACATTATTTCAGAACGACGACGATGGCACACCCTCCTTGGATGCTGTGTCGATATTAACAAAAATGATGAAGGGAAAGGGATACAGAGTCGACGAAAGTGTGTTGAATACATTCCTCCATCTGCGTTTATTGTCCGAATTTGGAGGAAAAGGCTCCACAAATCATATAGAGAAGGGAGATGATGATTTGGGTGGGAAGAAAGTAAAGGAAAAAAGAGGGTTCCGGACAAAGAAGGAAAGGAAATTGATGAAGGAGAGAAAAGTCATTGAGAAAGAAATGAAGGCTGCAGATGCCACTGTCAGCCACGAGGACAGAGATCGAATGCAGTCTGAAACTCTGAAGCTTGTCTTCGTGACGTACTTTCGGATCCTCAAGATGCGCTCACCAAATTTGATGGGAGCTGTCCTGGAGGGATTGGCTCGATACGCGCATCTCATCAACCAAGATTTCTTTGGGGACTTACTCGAGGCACTGAAAGATCTTATTGGCCATGCCGAGACTGGCGACGATGTGGAGGAAGACGAAGCCAAGGACGAAGAGACCACCAGGAATTTGACTCGAGAGGCTCTGCTTTGCATCATCACAGCGTTCGCCTTACTCGAAGGTCAAGATGCTGCAAAATCCGCATCCACACTAAGTCTCGATCTTAGCTTCTTCATCACGCATCTGTACCGGACACTCTACGCTCTATCACTCAATCCAGATATCGAGCTTAGTGCCAAATCACTCCATCTCCGTGATCCAAACGATCCTTCATCCGCCCCACCCTCCACAAACAACAAGATCAACATTCAGACGACCACAGTACTTCTCCTTCGGTCTCTCACCTCCATCCTCACTCCCGCTCTTGCAGCGCGTGCTGTTCCACCACTTCGAATCGCCGCCTTCACCAAACAGCTTTCAACATCATCACTACACCTACCAGAAAAATCATGCATTGCAACGATGACGCTCCTGGGTAAAGTGACCAAGACGCATGAGAAGAAGATTGCATCATTGTGGAACACAGAAGAGAGGAGAGGTGATGGAATGTTCGATGCGTTGAGTGGAGAGGTCGAGGGAAGCAATCCATTCGCAGCGACGATCTGGGAAGGGGAGTTATTGAGGAAACATTTCTCCCCAGCTGTCAGGGATGGCGTAAAAGTGATGGAGAAAAATATACTGGGCTTAAGTTGATTTCAAACAATAAAAATGATACCCTACCATTATCTGCATATTTTCTTCGATCCAAGTATCTGAGCTTGTTCACATGGCTATATGTTACACTGTGGACCCTGTTTTACACCCATGATTGAGGTGAGGTTCTTCGCTTCAAATACATCACGACGACACACCCTTCAAATCCCTCGCACTAATCACCACCTGCCCATCCGGATCCACGCGCGCATGAGCAATCCTCAACAGTTGAGCCGCAAACGCCTTATCATGCGTAGTCTGCCTCTTCCAATCCAGACTCGTCAAGGCAGAGAGTGAGATAGAGAAAGCATTGATGACGATTCCGGCTACTGTGAGTGCTGAAAATGAAATAATGTTACCATCATCATCTTCTGATGTTCGATTTTCGATCTTTGAGAAAAGGGGACTGGGGGAGGGATTGGGATTGGGATTGGGATTTGCTTACCACGTAAGTGTTCGGTGTTTTGTGGTTTCAAGCTCGCTATGGCGCTTAGGATCAGACCGGCTATGGAGAGGGAAATGGATAGGTAGACAACGAATCGTTTCCAGAATACGGCGGTGTGGAGGAGGGGGTCCTAGATATGTTCTGTTAGTCGGATTTCTGGAGGCTGGGTTTGTGTGAGACGACTGGGAAGAGATCTCACAACTGGCTGTTCTATTGTGCCTTGTCTTATAGACGATGCTGCCATGATGTCGCGTGCTCGTGCTCGTGCACGTGAGCAGCGTATACTAGACTTGTATTCGAATTGCCCAGGTGCTGTGAGAGGCTTGCCGCACTTGGTGCAATAATAGCTCACAGGGAGATGATATCGGTACACTATTAAATCAAAAGTCAACGCGCCATGAAATATTCAAAGGACGACACTTTTATCGTTCTCTCGCGCTTGTCTGTCTCGGATGAAGTACACGGATCAAGACTGGTGACACATGATCCTTGTTGGTGATTGTGTATTTTCTTGGCGATATCCCATCTTCTTCTCGTACGACCCCGTTTAGTATTTTAGTTGTGCTATCTTCTTCTATGGAACGGTGAGATGGTCCGTGGTCCTTGACCTGGTGTTATACAGTAGTGTCGCTTATTTCAGGGGCTTGATTCTAGCTTATTGCACTGTTCTTCACTATTCATTCCTTAAACCGGCGTCCTTGCACCTAGGTAGCTCTGTGTCAGCTCAAAAAATCCCACCTAATCAAGGTCAGACAAATAATAGACACAGACACCATCGGGATTAAGTCAGTAGGCTTTTTGATTCCCTTTGCTTGGCGCAAACATGTCCTTGAGACATGGCACCGGCAATAGAAACTCGATGAAGCCTTTTTACCTGACACCTACTCCAGATTCATAACCAAGGTGCCGGAGTTTGCCTAGCTTGGATCCTAAAATCCCGTGGAGCACGTGAAGAGCCTGGCTCAGCACCCAACCATCTTGCCTGAGCTGAGCGTCGTATTATGCCTTGATAGGGCATGTTATGGAGTGTGGGGGTAGAACGACGGAAGAAGATCGATGGCTAACGAATAGTAGTTTCCCGCCACTGTCTATAAGCAGTGGATGGATCTGGAAGGGTAGAATAAAATGAAAGACGAATGAGACTTAACACTTCATACCTTTTTATTGATGTATCTTGCAGCTTATGTGCGGAAATATCTAGTCTGAGCACGCGAATGAGAATGAGGAGTTTCGGTGACGAGATAGAAGCAAGAGGAATAGAAGCAAGAGACAAAAGGAAAATATGAGTATATAAGGAGTTTGTAATCTTGTATTGTTCTGATATCTTCATGGACATATATGTTCTGCTCTACTCTTTCCAAATGCTCCGTTTCCAATGCTATGTAACCGTCCCAATGCTAATCCCCAACGCCATCGCTATGAATCAAAAACAAAATGCAAATGCAGAAAACGCTTTACAACCAAACAAAGTTGCCAATAGCAACAACACCCATAGCCATAGCGACAATCCCACACCACCCCTTAGCGTCTCTCCTCACACCGGCACTAGAGCTCGAGGAAGTCAGCTCATCAGTACTAACGGTCGTTCGTCCAGTGCCGGTGATGCCGTTCAAGTTATCTGCAGTATCGATACTGGGACCGACGTTCCAGAAATCAACGAGGATGAAGGTTGGCTTGATACCCCACTCGCTGGTGCACAAGGCTCCTTGTGTTCCCAAAGCACCGGTGGTGTTTGTCTCGGGTGAGTTCGTGGTTTGGATCTCGCTGACTGCAGGGATGGAGATGCCGAATGCTTGGGTCGTGTATGCGAAGTGGTTGGCGAGACCCATGTATCCAGACGAGACGGCGGTTTCTGCCGAAGAGACGGTGCTGGGACGATCGAGTGTGCAGTTGAAGCCGTCTAGGGAGGTTACGTCGTAGGCTGTCTCGAAGATATATGTGAACTCGGGAAGGAGGTATGAGTAGGTGCTGTCGTATGTAATGCTCGCGATGAATGTGACTAGTCGGGTGTTTGCGGTGATGAGAGTCTGTAGTGTTGGCCAGGTTGAGATGGCAGCAGTGGTGGACGAAGGAGTGTAACCATATGTCGATATGCCTGAAGATTCGAACACGGCCCCAAATGTGGAGGCATCCTCGTCGTCAGAATTGACCAGTAATATGGTGACAACCTCGTTGGTGTTTGCGTCCATCCATGTCTTGATGTCTGCCAACCATGCCTCTAAAGACCCAGCATCCAACAATGTGCAAGTTGTATGGCAGAGTTCAAGTGTGCCGTTCAAGTTGTGTACCTGGGCCTGGAGCAGCCGAAGTCCTGCTGAGAGTGCCTTGGTGGCGTTATAGAATTGGTTGCCCGATGTCGAGAATGATGTGCTGCTGTCTCTCAAGAAGGCTGAATCGTGTGCTCCCATATGTGTGATGTTGTTATAGTTTCGGTTGCACAGATCTGGAGAGTTGTTACAGGCGACTGTGCTGGTCGATTCCGCCGCCAGCGATACCGCTGCTGCTGTTGACCCGGCCGTCGTCGATGCTACCGTGCTCGATACCACTGCCGCCGAGGATGAAGCTCCTCCCCCAAACCCGCCACCAAATCCACCCTGGGGTATAGCCTGGACGAATCCTGTAAGTGATAGGAGTGCTGCTGATGCAGCCAAGAATGAAGAACGCATATTGTATAGTTGTTTGGAGATTGATGAACTTTGGAAAGACTGTATTCAAGGAAATGCAATGAACAAAGGAGAATGGAGAATAATATAGTAGTATGAAGAAATGGAAACGCTACGAAAAGAAGAGGCTTGGAATATAGAAATTTTTGCTGTGGCCTTACGAGAAACTGCGCCTCGTTGAGCTCTCCTGCCAGTGATTGACGTCGTCAGCAACGCGCACCGTCTCCAATAAGTGGATCGGAGGCCGGCAGTGAGGGTCGCTGTTCTGGCGGAAATCCAATCACTCGAGTCGTTAACATGCTGAAACCATTGCAAGAGGCTTGTCAGTCTTACCGGTGGTGGGTTTACTGGGACGGTTCGTCAGATGTGATCCAGAAGTGTGGTGTCGGAGAGGCTGAAGGTTGCTGGGGGTGGGCCCAAAAGGGGTTGGTTCGTGGCAACGGCTGAAGATCTCCGGCCATCTATTTTTGGATTGTGAGGGTACACCGTACACCCTGAGTACGCGCGAATGATTTTGGAATTCTGAATCGTAAGACGACGGCGACATCAGCCATCAGCCATCTCCTGATGAGCCCCGAAGGCTTGCTGTGGAATAAATATCGCCTTGGCGCCCACAGGAGAGAGTCGTGATGGAGGGACAAGCTCGCAAGCACTCGGGAGGGAGGCTGCTGCAGGATGCGAATCAGCATCCGAGACTATCTGCTTCAATTTGCAGGACAGTCAATGCCAGAGATTGATAGCGACGACAAGAGAGGAGCGGACCGAGCTCATAACACTCAAGCAGTGTCAGGAAGAGTACATGTATCTCTGGCTGAAAGTTCTTTTGGAGCCGACACTCGTTGACACACACCCGTTGCTTGGTGCTACCATCAAAACTCGGAAGGTCTTCGAGTGGCAACAGGATCATACAAAGGTATCTCTTCTCTGGATGCCGAGGTCTTGTCTGTGTATCGGGCCATCTCTGGGCAGTCCGACAGGTTAAAAAACCTTCGACGGCGTCTCAATGTCTTCCGGTCTCTTGGTGGCACGTTCTTGTTGCTGTGTTATAATGCTTGCGCTCAAGAACCGAATGTACGCTGGAGTTCAAAACATACAACTATGGAGAGTCTCTGCTAAAAGTTCGCTCTGTACTACTACGTTAGTATAGGTACGCCCTTGTACTCCCTTCTGGTCACTGGAACACAACATCGAGATGAGACCAAGAACATCGGACGCTTCCTCCGCTTTCTTTCCTGTCTTCACATCCATATGACGCAAATGTGGTGAATGCGGGACAGGGATTCCTCGGTAAGACGAACTTCAAATGTATGTTGACTCGACACTCCAATTCACCTTCTACTAGCACTGCACATCATTTAGAAAAGCGCTTTGATTTCGATGAGACAGAATAATACTTCGATTTTTCTTCTATATGTATTTTCAAATAATCTATTATCGTCAATTACGATTTCGTGGTCGCGATGTGAAGTTCGCATTGACGAACACGATCCTGATTTACCCTTGCAAATACCTGTTTCCCAAGCGAACAACTCCATCTACCCCCCTTGAAGACTGCCGTCATCGTACAGCACACAGTTAAGTATTCAAGAGCTTGCTTGTTCTCCAACTCCATCTCTTCTCATCGTCGTCTCCCTTCACGCTTCACTGTCACCATTCTTTCGTCAAACCATCGTCGACCGTCCCTGCCTCGCTTCGACCTTTCTTTCATCTATTCTCCTTCGTCTTATCAACGTGTATGTAGTCCCACATTCAATTAGACGTTCCGTATCATCGCTACAGGACACTTCTTAACAATACTAGAAACGAGAAGAACCCCTCGAAATGGCTACCCAAGACACAGACTACGCACCCTCCACAACCCTCGACGAAGTCCCCGAGGACGCAGTAGCCCAGAACCAACAACTGCAGCTGCAAGAACAGCAGAAGCAGATGCAATCCAGACCACACTATCGTACCTACGATAATGGGCGATCGTACCCGATCCGCGAGTCTAGGATCAAGGATAGACCTACGTCGAAGAGTGCGAGGGATGGGAGTATAAGCATTAAGATTGAGTTGGATTTAGAGGTCGAGGTGGATTTGTATGCGAGGGTTAAGGGTGATGTTACGATTGGGTTGATGTGAGGGGGTATGGGTATGACATGATTGTGGGTATGCATGTGTTACTTACCTTTGCATCACGGACAACGAATGGGTGTGGGCTGTATCGGATGGTCATAAGGTACCGATCCGTGATTCGGGTATGATCATCGGCGTTCCGGTCTTGGTGTAAGTTGTAGGATCAGGAATATAGATTGTAATGGAGAATCTTCTGAATTTATTGAGTAAATCGATTCTAGTTCTCTTTTTTGCATCTGTGATGCCACAAGCCATAACCTGGAGACATTTGAATCCATATTACTCGACTGGCCAGAGGTATGTCTCTTATGTTGGTCCTTACAATTGGTTTAATCAACTACCTAGATGTCTGTGATCTTTATCTCCACCCTAGTACCAGGAAATCGTATGCCAGGCGTCAGGATCATACTGACAAGTCGCGATATTCTTAGATGCACCCTGTAATCTCCAGAACAACTTGATCCCTGATGCAAACATCACCACTCCCCATCTATCTACATCAGCTGATGCGTCTGAGAAAGCTTTGGTGAGTGGATCGTATGAGGGAAGCAGTCCTGATAGACTGCTGTAAAGGAAACAAGAAGTCTCTCAAACCGAAACTCAACGCCCCCTGTCCTCACGACATTAACTACCAACCTCTTCCTGAACTTCCTAGATGAAGTTGGCCAGGCGCCTTCTGAACCACATATCCAAGTTCACCATATAAGTTAGCTCTACAAACTATACAGAATAATTCGAACAGAAATAACTCCGAACCCCAACAATTAAGCAATTTAGACCTCTCGTGAGAAATCTCATTCTAGCATCTTGAACCCTTAGAAAATCATACCTATTGATGTGAATACTGAAAGACCATCGGGTATTTTATGTGGTTATAGTAGACTGGTATCTTTCGACCCACTCACTCTCGACCATGAAAATAATGTGAAGGGAAGAGCGAGGAAGAGGAGAGGGTACGATTGTGAAAAGAATAACTCGCTTAGTTGTATTCTTGATAAGGAGAGAAAAATTGATGGTTGAGGCAAAGGATGAGGTTCTTTTGTTTTGCAAAAGATATTCCACCTGTTGAGGCGGATAGCCCGAACAGTCCGCTCAGCCCCAGAGTGGGATTCATCAAGCATAAATCTCGAATATTCTGTACGACTCGGCCCGAAAGGTTCTCAATTCTATATTCCAGGGCAATTCGATAAAGAGACGTACCATTATAGTTTGTGAGCGACGGATATCTCTACCTATAGACGTTGTTAACGTTGTCGCTGGGAACAGAAGTTGGAGATCTCCCGCCCTGTTACCCCTCGCATGTATTCTAGCCATCCTTCCTTGCAGTTGCATTGCAGCACCGGCTTCCTTCATTCCGCACCTATCTACTTTAGGTATCCCGCGGTATCTGCTAACATCTTCAACAACCCATGTCGTTAGAAGATCGCGATCACAAGACTTTTTCTGTTGGAATAATATACCTTTGCGCACGTCCGCATTCCCATTTCATCTCTGTTTCTATCAATCAAGAGCCATCCTAATCAACATAAGCGCTTGTAAAGTCTCACGCCAACGCTTATTCCCCATGTCTCGACTACCAGATGAACCTTTCAAGCTCCACGGCGGCTGCGACTGTACCGCTATCCGCTACACCATCTCCGTCCCATCGCTTGCAGAACGTCCCACCCAGTCCAGCAAGGACAGCCAAGGCGAGGACATACGTCCCCCAAAGATCTTCCTAGACCACTGCAACAAATGCCGTCGAGTAAGCGGTGCAATCGTCCAAGCCTGGCTGAGCTCTCCTCAAGAATGGATCGAATGGTCCGTCGGCTCAACAGGCCCCTTACCATCTGAAGAAAAAGTCAGGACCTGGATCACGACCTCCACGACGGAGGTGGTGAAGAGTGTCCCTGGTGCTTCGCCCGTAGCGAATTATGCCTCGAGTCCTGGTGTGACGAGGACTTTCTGTGGACGATGCGGCACGAATTTGGCGTATGTGTATGCTGGCAAGGAGGAGACGAATCATAACCCCATGATCGATATTGTGCTTGGGAGCTTGGATACGGAGAGTTTGGAGATGGAGGGGGTAAGACCAGATAGACATTTTTACTGGGATAGTGGCGTGACTTGGGTGAAAGATCTTCTCTCTGAAGGTGATGCAGCTTTGGCTGGGAAGAAGCTTCCAAAGCATCCAGATGGAAGTAGGTTGGAGACTTGCTGAGTTTGTAATGGGCTACGATCTTGTTCCGAGGGTGTAGGGTGTTGGTATCAAAATCTGGATTGGAGTAATGAGATTGGAAAATGTCTGTATTCAAGGCGCTGTGATTTAGAGGATATTTTAAATTCAAGCGGTCACTCAGTCTCCAACACCTCGACCGACTCCCAAATCCATCTCAAAAGAGTATGCAGCACGTGATATCGGACAATCATCATGCCCAGGTGATTGCCCCATGGTTTTGCTTTTGAGCATTCTACCATCATCTAGACGGAGTGTACTTTCAACATTCCCAATCCCACACCAGTAAACTCCCGCGCAAACCAGATCAAGCACCCTTCCAATTCTCATATCAAGTAACCCCGCACCAGACCCCACCATGGCAGAAAAGATTGATTACAAGAACCTCCCCACGCCACCTGCTTGTGTTGCGGATTTCTGTCTTATACCAGTACGTGCCATCAATTGCCAACTTGATATTTAGCAAGACTAACCTACCTACGATAGATCGGGACGCCCACAGCTTCCGTCTCAAATGAAGTTGCTGCTGTTCAGAGACTGATGAAGGCAAGTGGCCTGAGCTACTCTATGCATAGTGCTGGAACGACTGTTGGTGAGTTATAAAATGTCTTTCAATCGAGGTAATGGATTTATTTCTTAGATGGTGGTGTGAGAAGGGTATCTACTGCTCCATACTTTTCTCAGGTACAATCACGTGGAATTGATATCCAATTCTTGTGCTAGGTAACCACGAAGAAGTTATCTGTATAATGTGTTGAACTTCTCAGAGGCTTCTGTACATAGATCTAACCGAATTTTTACAGAAGGATCTTGGGATGATGTGATGCATCTCATCGGCCAAGCACACACCCTCGTCCACCAAAACGGGGTTTTGAGAGTACAGACAGATATCCGAGCAGGAACCCGGTAAGCTCATTCTTCCACTGTGATCATTACAAGCCTGATTGTAAGTTAGGACGGACAAGAAACAACACTTCTCTGAGAAGGTGTCGAAAGTCGAGAGTCTTCTTGCGGCAGATGCGAAGGAGTGAAAGTGCCATGATTTAGAGAAGGTGGAAGGAAAAACAACTCGTGCTCTAGCAAACTCATATTGAATCTCTAGCTGGGGTATGAATTCTGTGTCTATTCCCCGCATGTATAATCAGACTCTTAGTGAAGTCTGAAGATTGCATCTTGGATTCCACTTGAGTTTCTCGATCACTTTCCAAGGCAAGGCTCTGTCAAAGTCATTCGACATCATCTTGATACATTCATTGGTACGTGACCGTCCTCCTGCTTCCATCCAACGTCAAACCATTATCATTTCGCGTCTGCACTGTCAAGTTCCACCCAACATGCTTCCTTACTCAACCCTATCCCATGTTTCATACCCACATATTTAAGCAACAGCCGGCAAAGTTGGGTTGTATCCTTGATGTGTCTGCGACTGATTATATTGCGGTGCTCCCTGCTGTTGCTCGGGAGCATATGGTTGTTGAGTATACGGCTGTTGGTTATGTGTCTGCTGCTGCATCACAGGCTGAGCCGCCTCCATCTGATACCCTTCGTCTTGCTTAGGTGCGGTAGGTCCAGCCGTCGCTGTATTCGGACGTGACTTATGCCACTGCAAGATTTCGAATACCAAGCATCCGCCATAAAGCAACCTATAAAAGCGGAAATCAGCCTATCATTCCGCACACAAAAAGTATTCTGACTCCATGGAAAAGTGGGATTTGTGCTTACATTTCCAACGCAGATAGACCCGCTATCGCACTCATAATAGCAAGACCAGTCGAAGTCGCAACAGCAGCCCTCTTCTCCAGCTCGCGACCAACAACGCAAGTAGAAGAATTAACCAATGTCCCATCATTATAACACCCCTCTATCGTAACGCTATATCTGAACGAAGCTCTCAGCGCAGCAGCAGCCCCCATCGCTGATAACCAGAAGACGAACATGACAGCGTTCACACCAATCGCGACATACTGGGTCCGATATTGGTGGAGGGAAGCGACGTAGATGGTGCCGAATGTGCCCACGACAACGAGCCATGTTAGGAGGGACTAGGGAAGTTAGATTTAAACCATCTGGAATATTGAGCTTTGGGAAGAGGTAGGACTTACGGTGAATATCGTGTATCCAAAGGTATTAAAGTATTTCCCATGGATGAGGTAGGCTGAGAGACCGAGAATGATGATTGCAAGCAGGAACTGGAGACCCATGATAATGGGAACCCATACGGGTGTTCGACGGGGAGTTGGTGTTTGTTGTTCCATCTTTCTTCGCTGATATACTTTCCAAACAAAGAATTACTATGAGGTTAATGAAGATACAAATTACAGTTTTCACAAAGAGGAAGAGGATGAGGCTGTATAGTTATCTGTGTATCCGATCAGCCTCAAAATGCCAAGGTATACTCGATACTTCCCCTTCCGTGACACGGCTTGCGGCTGAGCCGCCAAACGTGAAGACATTTCCCAAACGAGAAACCGGACTGAGACATGTATTGGTGTAAGCCAATAGTGCAAGCGTTGATGCGCCACGGCGATAAATTGTTTCTGCAAGCCAAGAATCGTGGAGAGACGGCTGGGGATATGAGCCAATTAGATGGAAGCTCTTTCCGAAGACGTACTTTTCATTAGGAAAAGTCGAAAGGTAGGCTGTCTATAAGGCAGATACGTAGTCGGTGAGGTGAGTTGGCGTATTCTATTTCAGGACTTTGGTGGGGATGTTTGGAGTTGGGGTTGTGAGGTTATGGATGCAAGGGGTCACTAGAACACTCCAGCCGCGGACGAGGTGGTGGGTCGTGTGTGACCTGATGGATGAGGTGACACGAAGCGTCCACCGCTGAAAGATGATATGCTTCTGTATGTCCATAGCATCCCTTACTGCAGCTCCTAGAAAACTTAACGAGCCAGACTACCTTGTCAACGGTTCTGCTCAATGTGGTTGCTGGACTTAAAGATCCAAGTCGCTAAACATTTAGGGGCTCGGCTGCTGAAAGCGCTTGGCCTCAATATTGTACTGTACAGTGCAGACTTCAGGCAATCACGCGAGCATCCATTGCCAACTACCTACTGTCAACTATCAAAACCAACATCAGCTACCCAGCCCCTGGTAGACGAATCCACGATATTCATGATTCTCGAGTAATTATAATCCCGCAACAACTTGACAATTCACCATCGCTCCCAATATTCCGTACAATTCTGCGGTATGCACGAGACCTGGATGCCTCCGTTGCAAGATCTCCGCTCCACGCTTTCCAAGTTGCTTTTCTAGCTCTTAGCAGGAGATGGAAGCTTTCCCAGCTCACACAAATGTAAATGCTCTCATCCTTTCGATTCGTTCTATTTACTTTTCCTATTGTCATAATTAAGGTATGATGCCTTCGCCAGTTCTTCGCAGTACTTAGTCTATACTTTGATCTCCGTTACAGATAAGTGTGTTGTGCGTTGGTAGATAAAATTGAAGCTCGGTAATAGCTGAAGCAAGAAAGGTTGAAGATGGTTTCTTGTTTTAACAGAGAAGGTGATGCGAGAAGTGGAAGCAGGTTCTGGGACGTAGAAAGTGGACTTAGGTATTGGGGAATGATGAAAATATAAATATCTCGAGGAAAGTTTAAAATAATTTAGTCACACAAATGTATATGGACTTGATAGAGTCTGTAAATTGTTGGGACGATGTGCATTGTGAAGCCTTGGAGCTGTTCTCTTGACCTTCAGCTAGTTTAAAAGGAGAGATGGCGTAGGAAGATAAGTGTGATTAAGAAGTTAGAGGTGTTACTTTGGATTGATAGGATGGTCCCGTCATACAACATTTGAACGAAAGCTCAACCATTGTGGCCGTGAAGGGAGACAAAAAATGAGCACTTTGGTCTTGATCTGAGCCGAAATGGAGGACTTTGCAGCATACTCGACTTCGAGATAGCAACATTATACCAACGGTACGAATCAACACGACACAAAAGACAGTAACAATATGTCTGAAAGTCATGCATTATTGGTATTCATGTCCCTAATTCCACCAACAACCCTTCATCCATCCCATCCCATCCCATCCCATCCCATCCGTAACACCAAGACACCCACTCTCCTCTAATTGGAGTACTTAGGATCAATTTTGCTTCTGCACACCCAACATTAGTTCGAGTACTTGTTATTGACCTGGCTTCTGTATGCAACACAGTATTAGGATGCTTGGGTTTCACGCCATCTCATCTCGCTTTTCTGCGAGACGAGATGGCAGATGGAGTGGATAGGAAGAAAGAAAGAAATGAAAGAAAGGAGGAAGACGGACCCTGTAGCCTTCTCATAGAGACCTCTCGCTCCATCGGTGATCTTCTCGTTGGTATCGCGACCCATGGTGTGGCCGGTCTTCTTCTCGACGAAATCGAGTCCTGGAATATTAATGTCAGTATTGTTGTATCATTGAAGGGAATGAGATTCAAGAAGTAAGAGGAGAGATGCTCACCCTTATCACCGTAATCCATTTGTCCAGAAGCACCACCCTGAGTAGTAGCTTGACCTGGTTGACCAGCAGTTTGGTTGTTGCCGCTAACAGCACCCTTTGCCTTGTTGAGGAAATCCATTATGAAGTTGTTTGTTTGTTTGAAGTTTATGTGAGAGGTTGTGAAGTTGATTGTTGATGAATAGAAAATCCAGGGTCCTGAGCTGAGGGGTACTTGTACTTATACCCCACGTCAAGGCTCGATGGGAAGGAGCTAGTCCCAATCATCCCGTCCCTGATTTTAGAGCTTGGAAGCTTCGCATGATCTTAACCTTAGTCTAGCAGCAGAATCATCGACGCGCAAGCAAGTTCCTATCCAGTCAAGCTGAACCATCCCCAAAATATCCGGCTTCTTTCTGCCGAGTGGGAGGTGCGACATGCGAGACATTTTGGTAGCGGGGTCGAAATCGACGTCATTCCCTCGATTGGCGAGGAGTGATGTACGCCAAGCATTCTTTCTTGAGGAACAGGAATTGATGGTCCATCAGAACTTATTCTGATCTGAAGGTATTTTGATGGCATGTGAAGGTCTGATTTGGAGCAGAGAAGGACATGAACAAATAGGGAATTGCCAGGAATTATAAGAAGTGCCAAGATCAGAAGGGCTGCTGAAAATGAGCTTGATGCGCCTCCACGAAGAACAGATTCTGATTTCGTGGTCCACTGGTAGTCCCGTGAAGCTTGGCTGGCTGTTGGGTCTGCCGTTAACGCTGCCGTGAGGTGGGACGTGTGGTGGCCATCTAGATCAATCTGATAGATGGCCAAGCTGAGACCTGCATGAGATTCAAGGCACCATCGATGGGCTGACCTACCTGCAGGAGCTTAATCATGACTGCTCCAGCCCTCTCAGAGATGAGATGCTCGTCGAGATTGGAACACAATAAGCCAGTCTAGTAACCCAATGTTTTCATCAGGTATATCTTCATTCTTCTGGAGAGTAGCCCCCAGACAACTCCATGCCACTATCATGCTGCCACGCACACTTATAAAGTATGTACACCCTATCTAGCATAATCATATGCAATTAAACAAATCCCTATGCCATAACGCCTGCATATGCTCCAAAATTATGCCCGTAAGATCCTGCCCCTGGTCACTCCTGTTCACATATCTTTTCATATCATTATCTCATCTCGTCCTCTGCGCATATATCGTTCCTCGTTCCTCGTTCCTCGTCCCTCACAATTCACATGCCCGTCTCTCTACATATCTGCCTCTCCGGCCTCCTTATCCCAATCCTCGACTGTGGAACATTCTCTCTTGGCTCTCGTGGATCAGTTGCTCTGGTAGACCTGGTACGACATGATCATCATCCAGAGCAGGAATATAACTCCCACGAGTTCAAATGCCCAAGCTGCTGTCCAACTTTGACCTGTTCTCTGATTAGCCAATATTTCACACTCTGAAGTCCAAAAGATACTTACAAATACTATTCTGCTCCAACCAAGCCAGCGTATTTACGTTTGCTCCCCTCGAGCTCTCCGACTTCACATAAAGATTACAATTACTGCTAACCCCATTGGGTCCCCACAGCTCTATCGAGTAGACTATCAATCCCACCAGCCAGAGCACAAAGAGTATGAATGATCCCATTATGACGATGCCGGGTAAGAGTTGCCGTTGCGATATTAACCAGAGCATTCCGAGGATGAAAGCAACTGCTAGGGAGGCGACGGTGATCCAATATGGGAAATACCTATGGACATATTAGCAGAAGGTTCTTGAAACTGTGGCGGCGCTGCGCCTGATGGTTTGTTCGTCCACGCAGCATTTATAAGAAAGAAAACATGATTCTGCTCCCTCCTCTGCTATTCCTTTCTGTTTTACACACCCCGCTCTTCCTACTAAAACATGGCTGTCCCCATCTTGAAGAGAATTGATCACTTACCAAGGAATCCCAACCTCCAACTGATTCTGCACCGTCAAAAACCACGCATTAATCCCCAATATCGTCCCGCTCCCAACCAACATGATCAAGATCCAAAAGTTCAACGCCCATGGCGGCCAATGGTATCGTGTGCGAACGTGCTGGACAACGATTTCGGTGCCCGTCATTGTAGATTCTGTAGATGCCATCTTGTCGGTTCTAGCCTCGCAGGCCTAGGTCTGGGATATGTAGGATTTGGGCTCGGACTGGGATATAGCACGAAGGTTCGTGAGAGAGTTTCTGCGCGGTGTGTTGTCGCAGATGTTAGCGATCTCGTTCAGCGGTGTCCTTTCTTCCTGCTTCACGAAGTAGCCCTATCCTCGACTGGCTGTTTGTGTCTCCTCGTCGCTGGTCGCACCAGATCTGCAGGTTTCCGCAATTGCTCGTCGAGTTTCTTGTCGCGACACCTCTTTCACCCTTCTTGATATCCCTCTTAAATATCTGCCAGCTCGCGCCCAATGATGCACACTTTGCTGGCAGATTGGGTTCGTGATTCGTGTTGCGTTGGGTTTATCCACGTGGATTCGCGACAGCGATTGGAGATGTTCTGGACCTTGCTTTTGCTGCAGGTTCGATGCGATGATCCTCGGCACGGATTCCGCCTTGTCAAGATCGCAGGCTTTCGCAACCGTCCTTCAATCGTCAATCTTCCTTTTCGAAATAACAAATCCCTCGAAATCTGACTCGAGATAATGCGAATGTTCGTCTGTGGGAAGGCGTAGAGTTGGAAGCATTGTGACGTTGACTCGATTGGCTGCAGGAAGACAAGTGAGGTGAGGTGGCTGGGAAAAGATGGGAAATCTTGGTGGCAGGGGAACAGCAAGACCAAGTATTTTTCACAGCAAGAACGCGAAAGTTTATGTCCGGCTGGATAGTCAGGCGGAGATAAGCCCTGATGTGTGAATTGGAGATTTTCAAAATGGAAGATGCTTGTTAAGTTTTTGAAGATGTTTATGGTTCACGCTCTTGAAGAGTGGATGAACGAAGCTCATGGTCACTGGAGGCTCTGAGCTCAACTCCACCAGAAGTCCTCGATCGGACGGTTCTATAATGCATGAGGGATGCTAATAATTAAGATGCGAACCTATCTCATGCTGGATTATTGACTGATGTATTTTCAATATCAGCCTTCTTACAATAGCGACTGGCTTACACTTTACTTATGGGCGACCGGAAAACCATCCACGATGCTAGACTTTCCTGCTCTGCGCTCAGTAAGAACCCTCTGCTCGATCTCATGTCTTGACCTCTTAAGGTCTTGGTAACTTTTTCTGGGACTCAGAGCAGTTTTTCAAGCCAACACTTGAATTGTCATCAAGAAGCCAGCCAGAGACCACGGCAGCTCCCGAGTGAGGGAGTAAAGTCGTATCCCTCGTACCAAGGCTTTGGATACGATAAGATTGTCCTTAATATCTGTTTCTGGCAACGTATGATCTACATATGAAGAGCTCAGCCTCATTGCTCAGCAAGAGCGAGCTGCTTCTCAACTTGATACGTGACAAAGCCTTCCTCAACCTGAGGTATCTTCAGATCCCACTTCACATGGGAAGGAGGCAATAAGAAAACCCTCCCCTCTTCGAAGATACAGGAATACAAAGAGATGAGTCTCGTCTACCGCAAACAAAACCCTATTCGGTATCCCGTCATCCTCCACAGGAATAACCTTTATACCTTGGCATCGATCGGGTTCATGCCTGGGCAATCTCTGTAATTGAAACATGCAAGTATTTCTTTTCTTCACCAGATGAACTCTCGTCTTTCGGACAGGTTTCAAACAAGACACTTTCGGT
This sequence comes from Helotiales sp. EF0021, assembly GCA_000292665.1. Lineage (NCBI taxonomy): Eukaryota > Fungi > Ascomycota > Leotiomycetes > Helotiales > Helotiales sp. EF0021. The sequence goes on from AIET01000240.1 coordinate 139,111, forward strand.
CAAGCTTTCTCGGAAGCTTGGCCTTCCTTCTCTCTGATCTGACCACTCAGCCTCACTCTCAGAACATCGTTATCGAGGACTAGTCAATGCGAAGGTTCGAAATGGCCCGGCTAGGAGCACTTTCTCGTGCTTGGTGATATGAGTTTGAGGCACCCCGCCCGTCTATATCAAAAATCAATAGATTGTCTCCTCACCACCCCGCCATTGCACCACTCATCTTGTGAGACCTCGTGGGGGATGTCCTTCTCTCCAAATCAGGATCCTCGTCTTCGTCCCTCTTGTGGCCCGCATTTTGCAGGTTGCCGAGTTTGATGAACACGGTGAAACCCTTCGGGTGGATAACGACATGGTTGTGGTGGGATGTACAGTAAGCTCTTGAAAAGGGGGTCAGCTTGAGGCGAGAAGCTGTGACGAGAAGTTCAGATGAGGGGAGAACCAGACTCAAACCGTATCCATGAATAGCTGGCGATTCCAAGTGATTACATCTTGGGCTCAACCCGTGTCACCTCGACTCCCTGCAAGCCACGAATGCAGGTCAAGGTCCCTTCGCGGCCATCAAAAGAAGCTTATTCAGGATTAAGTCACATGTTCTCCTTTTCCTGGGTCAAACACCGCCAAATGGGGTGTAGAGCAGAGGAAGGAGAGATTCTTGGCCAATAGTTGCAGCCGTTTGGAGGAAATTGCCAGGTCAGGGGCTGTGCTGAGAGGATTTCAGTGCTGGGCCCGCCATGCCAGATAAGGACTGGACGGCGTTCGGGGGCCACGAAAAGCGCTGACGGTCACCACACATTTCCGCTGCCACTCTAACTGACTGTACATCGTCTCTCCACTTCGTGTTGTACAGATCGACTATTCCCCTTCTTCTCCTTCTTCCCCTTCTTTTCTTCTGTCTCTCTTCTCTTCTATGTGTATCCATATCACGCCTCACGCAGTCACCATGATCGGCATCTGAATTATGTTCCGTCGACCTCATTACGCTTCTTCTTCTTGTGTTTGATTAGATTTTGCTTGGACGGACACTATTGTCGACGCCGCGCCTTTCACTCATTTTCTTGGGGCCGACGACGCGGCTAAAGGGACTGACCTCTCCACGATTCACTTTTCCCTTTCCTCTCCACACACAGAATTCATGAAGATATCCTCACCCGTCACCATGGCCTTTGCAGGTCCGCCTCGCCGTGCTGGTGGTCTGCTACGATACGTCTTGATCGCCGTGGCCTTGGTAGGCTTACTTTGGTATCTTCGATACTCTGCGCCATCATTCACCTCCGTACATGAACCTGTCAAGGTGACACCGTCGGATCTGCCGTCAATTCCTGTCTCAGGAAATCCTGCGAAACCAGACGTCAAGCCCGCAGAACAAGCAGATTTATTCGCCGAGCGCCCCATCACGAGCCCGAAATCGCCTGTGCATCCCATCGACGAGTTGATCAATGCTGCAGAGAACACCTTCAATGCTCTGCTGGCAAAGGAGAGCAAGGATCTCGAATCTGCCGCTGCAGAATACCGAAAGAGAAGAGGACGACACCCACCGCCTGGATTCGACCTCTGGTATAAATTCGCCAAGGACAATGGAGCTGTTATGGTGGAGGAATTTTTCGATCAGATCTACCATGACCTGGGACCGTTCTGGGGCCTTTCGCCGTCGGTGATGCGCAAAGAGGCATGGTCATACGAGATGAACATCAATATTCGAAACCACAATGCCAGCACGGGCAGTGGATGGTTCTGGACGCAGATCTGGTTGAATCTGACGCAGACCATTGAGCACCTTCTGCCAGACTTGGATATTGCGTTGAATGCAATGGATGAGCCGAGGATTGTGCTACCGTGGGAGGAGATCAATAAATATATGGAGATTGAACGTTCGACTCGAAACATGCCTCCACCGAGCGAGGTCATCTCGGAATTCTCATCTCTGGGACCGCGTCCTGATCCTGAGACCACAATTCGTCCAAAGGAATGGACTGAGTATAGTATGTCGCCATATTAGAGTTTGAGACATTGCTGACTTTGTTAGGACCTTATTGGAAGATCGCAACTCGAGGATGCCATCCTAACAGTCTGGCACGAAAGGCTGATATCATGACTGACTTTTCTCATACCCCTGATATTTCCTTGGCGCATACTCTTCCACATACATATAAAGGTTATGTTGCGAACTTTTCGTTGTCAGCCGATTTCTGCCACCAGCCAGACCTACAATCCCTTCACGGAATGATGATCCATCCTCTCTCGGTGTCTGCCACAAAGACCCTCTTTCCGATGTTTGGTGGATCGAAACTTCCTACCAACAACGAGATCCTACTCCCTGCGCCGATGTACTGGAACAATGAAGAGAGATTCAGCGGAGGAGATGATCATGGCGATAACTGGGTTGATAAGCAGGATAAGGTTATCTGGAGAGGTGTTGCAACGGGAGGGAAAAACAAGGCCGACAATTGGCGTGGATTCCAGAGACATCGCTTTGTCGCAATGACAAACGCCACCCAGGTTTCTGCCGCCGAAAGTTGGAAACAGGTTCCACAGAACTGGGCAATGCCTACTTCTCAGTATAATTTGGCAGCTCAGCAGGAGAACAGACTTGGGCAATGGACTGGAGAATGGGCGGATACTGGATTTGTTGATTTGATGTGCAGCCCCCAGCAGGCGAATGGATCATGCAACTATACGTCTCCTTACTACTCCGTCACACCTGGGATGAAGATGGCGGATCAGTTTGATCGCAAATACCTCCCTGACATTGACGGCAATTCTTTCTCTGGACGATACCGTGGATTCCTGATGTCGACATCTCTTCCTATCAAGGCTACGATTTTCCGAGAATGGCACGATTCGAGATTAGTACCATGGAAGCATTTCGTACCAATGGACAACCGATTCATGGATTTCTGGGGAATCATGGAATATTTCCTCGGGTACGAAGGAGACAATGTAAAAATTGAAGGGCACGACAAGCAAGCAGAGAATATCGCCATGAGTGGACAGGAATGGGCAAACAAGGTGTTAAGGAGAGAAGACATGCAAATATATGTCCTGAGACTGCTACTGGAGTATGCACGAATCAGCGACGATAATCGAGATAAGATGGGATGGGTTGGGGATTTGTTATAAAAGGGAGGCATTTGCACAAAGAGTTGGAACTTTATAGATACCATCATGGCTTCTCACGAGAAGACCGTTGCGGCATATACGGCACGGCGTTTCGGGGACGGGCTTGCTTCTTGCGTGTATAGACTTTTGCAAGACGGGCGGGGAGTTTGGGAAGGCCTCGGTGAGGTTGTATCATTTGTGTGCATGGCTGGGTGGTTTCGCTGTATATTTTAGGTTGAGAAGGGTGGTTGTATTTGCTTAAACACAGATGTATGAGAGTTGTGGTGGGGTTGAAATACAATACAATGGATTAATACATCCATTTCATGGCCCTTTCGTCTATGCATTGATGTTGATGTTTCTGTCTTTGCATGTGTTCATGTGGTTACGCTGCATATCAAGTCGAAGCATCTTGTTGTCGGGGGAGATAGCTGTGTTCACTTGCTCACAGAAAATTTTCAACCGAGATTAGGATATTCGTCAAGGTGAACGGTGAGTAGTTGATAGAAGTCTATCTCGCTAAAGGAAAACGTCTGCTGCCAAGTATGTATTAAATCTCTTTATTTCAATTGCTGCGTAAATCCGAGGCCAGTACCAGCTACCTATTCTACAGCGTTGCTAGCTTCCGAACTTGAGTACTTTGCAACATGTGATTTGTGAATCTCTTTCGTACATTAACTTAATGACGGTGTGTGCTTAAGATTCGTATTTTGAAGTTGATCAGTCCGGATTTTAGGGTCTGGCTGGTTTTGAATAGAAAGCTGTAGGGGGGTTTGGTAAGATTAAGGTTGGGAGGGTTGGTTTGGGATATGATACCGTTGAGGTTGAGCTAGGAGTTTGACCTGATTGGTGAGAAATGTTTTGCCTTGGATGGTATTCTTACATCGATCTCAACTTCTTAGACGCGCAAGAGCTCTGAGAGGTGAGGAGGATCACATGTAGAAAGAAACTCGGAATTTCGAGTTCGGTGCTTTGAACACGTAATCGTTGATTAGGATAATATATATATATCTTGAAGTAAAAATGTCTCCTCCTATCTCAAAAACACACCCCAATTATCATTCAAAAGCTTAATCCCCTCCTCCCTAAACGTATCCGGCTCCGTAAAACTCGTCACATTAGCATCCCAAACAATATTCAACGGCTCATCAACACTATACTCCGGCCAAACCGGTACACTCTCATCTCTCCCCTCCCACCCATTCGGATCCAGATCATACACAAAACTCGCCCAACTCTTACTCATCAGCTCGCTCAACTTCGTATAATTCTCACTCTTATCCAAGAACGGATTTGTAGCGTAACCAAGGCCGTTTAGGTTATTAAATACGAACGCTACTTCTTGGAAATGCGTGACGGAGGTGGGCCAGGTGATACCGGCTGGGATGGCGTTGAAGCGGTAGCTGTACGCGGTGAGGTTGGCTGCGGCCCAGGTGGAGCAGGTGAGGCGGCGGGCGGCGATGAATACTTCGTCGCCCCAGTAGGCGGTGCTGTGGCGGTATTCTGCTCCGTAGGGGGTGCCTAGGGTGACATTTCCTCCTAGTGTCTCGGAGGATGGGATGAGGTAGTCTTGGTCTGTGGTTTCGAAGTAGATTGAGACGAGTTGTTCAACCAGGGATGAGGGGAGGCCGAGTTGGAGGCTTGATGATGCTGATAGGGTTAGTGAGAGGGTGGGAAGTGGGGAGGGTGCTTACTGTTTATTGCGGCGATGAAGTCGTCTGTGGTGTTGACTCCTACTGGACTAAATGCTGTTCCCTCATCGCTGTTTGCTCCGGAAATGATGGGCACGTGAACGAATGCTCCGTCTGCAAGCTGTTCACTTCCTAACCTTGTAATGAAATCCCCGTCAACGGCTGGGTTCCAATTACTGTTGAAGTCTGTAGTGTTCAAAATGTTATTCAAGACGAAGAATGGTAGCTCTCGTAGACACTGAAGAGAGTCTGAAGAATTGGAACATCCTGCTGCAGAGACAAGAGCATCATATCGTGGTTGATAGCTTGCAGTTCCGTTCAAAGGTCCTTCGAAGACGGGATTTCCAGATTGCATGATTCCTGCTCGGAAAAGACCATCATCTCGTCCATCGAATGCAAGGATTTGGAGTCCGACAGATGATGCTCCAGCACTTTCTCCCCAGATTGTGACTTTGGTCGGATCACCTCCGAACCCGGCAACATTCTCATGAATCCATTGCAACGCAAGTCGTTGATCTTTGAGCCCAGCATTTAGAGCTCCAGCTTCTTCGACTGCATCGCCGTTCAAGAATCCGATGGGCCCCAAGCGGTAAGCGATGCTAGCAGCAATGATTGGTTTCCCTATTGCGACAGAGTTCTCAACAATGAATGAGAGATTGTAGCGGCGATCTGTAGCACCACCTTCGAAAAAGCCGCCACCTAGAAGAGTCAGTATGGTCATAGTCCGAACAAGAATAACGTACCATGAATCCAAACAGCTACAGGAAGACTAGCGTTCTCATAGCCAGATGGTCTGACAATGTTTAGATAGAGACAATCTTCACTTTGCTCATAGCCAATTTGATCAGGACCATAACCAATACATTCCCAAGCATAATTCGTCGCTGGCAAAGCCCCACTCCATGAAGAGTTCAATGACACGGGATTCTTGAACCGGAGATCTTGGAGAGGTGGCTTGGCGAATGGAATTCCCAAGAACAAGTCCTGGTTGTAAGTTGAGGAATGAGTGCCGTAGTATGTTCCATTGAGTGATGTTGCAACGGGAGCCGAGCTCGAGTCTCTAGGCAAGATTCGTGATGCGGTTGGTACTGCACTCACGACTGAGGCTATACACAGGAGCTGTATGAGTCTTGGCGACATTTCGAAAGATGATTGATTCCCAGCTGCGACGTTCAGAAGCGCCAACGTGGCAGCATCCAGCTTTTGAAGGCTACCAAACTCCTCATTTCATGATCTTCCCCCATCTTCCAGTCTTGGAATCATCAACAATGCCCCATCTTTCCCCTTGGGGTAATCCCGGGTGCCCCGCCGTCCACCTGAAAGGCCCGAAATGCTTCATTCTCCAGCGGTTATTGGTGTAATTGAGGCCGGTCGAGCGAAGTTTGCGGGGCAAGAAACGGGCCGTTCATCTCATGACAACTTCTGTCATCTACCCAAAGCTTAAAGCCTGGTTCTTCGGTGGAGGCTTCTCAGGCACTGCGTACCTTTCGTACCTTGCGTCATGAAGAATTAGTGTAAAGGCGGGGTTGCGGGGCTCCATGATATTGCCCGGTGGAGGAGCAAGGATTGCATTATCCGACGGCAATGGGGAGAGGTAGTTGTCGTTGGAAGATATGAAAAGGGAGTAGAAGTTTAAGTATCGGTAGACAGACACAAGATGTTGAAGTTTTGCTTACTGGCTAGGGTGAGAGAGAGAGGACGATGAAGAATCCTCGAAAGAACGCCCGGTAATCCTCGGCAATGGCCGAGACATGTCTCTGAATGGTCTAGCATCAAGATCGCCAGCAACAAGGACATCAAGCTTTCACCATCCTACCTTAAGATATGCGGTCAAGTGGTCTAACTTGGGTCGAACAAATATGCGTAACAACATGGCCGAGAAGATGATGGAGACAGCGATTTTGCATTGCTATATCTTACGGAACGCGCCTTTCATTTGCGAAGAACTGAGGATCCTCAAACGTGGGGCTGAGGAGATGAGAGCTGAGTTGTCGCTTGAAATGTCTCCTTCAAGATTCCTCGCCGACATTCCCGTCGTGTCAACTCCGGGACTGCGATCATGGTGGGATATCTTCCTGATCAAGTATTTCCAGAAGACCTCCTTATCTCACGCGACGTTTGCCTGACCTCCTGCATCGCGGACCCTTGTTTCCTTCGTTCGGATCTTGGAACTCAATCGAGGACACCGCACACCTTCGTCCTTACAGGACGTATATCACACACGTTCTTCATCCCTCACTCCGCGTCAGCTCAAGCAAAAGTGGTTGCCCACAGCTACTTTCAACAGGTGCAGCGAAACTATTCTAAGCATTGGTGGCTCCCTCGGGATAACAACCAGCCCAGTGACGGCCTCTCTGTCAGGTCTCTTGATCTGCGCTGGGACCTTCATGTGTCATTCCACATGCAACGCGCGGACCGCTGAGTAGCCATGCAGTCTCTATTCAATGAGGACACCGCCGTCTCCTCGAGCTCTTTCTATATTTTCTGCGTACCCAGCGGCCACTCTGGCCGAAAAGCATCTGTTACCTCATTCCCATATCGTCTTGAGAATCCTCCTTCGGCACTCCTGTCATCTCACAATATGTTTCCATTCCTTCTTGATCGACGTACTAGAAACACATCATACACGGCCCAAGTCAGCGACGGCCTGTGCCATGATACCCACCAACCACAGTCTTGTATTCTAGTCCTTCCGTCGTCCGTACCTTGACATATGCAGTCAGCTTAAAGTGTAAGACATCAACCAGGTTTGCAGCCTGCAAGCCACATGGCCATGTTGAGGAGCTTCTCCGACTCGTCAATCATGCGTTCGACACCCATTTGACCCCACCTTCTATCTATTGTGCCTGATTCCGAAGCTTGAACAATCACCCCTCGTGGGCGTTCATGCAAGTATGCTCCGGCTCCCAGGTCATTAAGATCAACGTTTCTCCTCTAGTAAACTTTATTTTGCAATGTACTAGCGTTTTCACCATGTCCACTTCTAATGGAACTGTGGTCTTGCACCTTCAAGGACCAAGTCGAGTTCCTGCCATCTTGGCAGGAAATCTTATACCAGAACTTGTCGCAACAGTCTTCTTCTTCGCCAGAGTATACGCTCGAGCATGGCTACTGAGAAATTGGGGAGCAGATGACACACTTCTCGCGATCTCATGGGCAAGTAGATCACTTTGATCTATCGTCACCATCTGACTTTACCAGCTTGGTTCCTTCGTCCTTTGCGTCTGCTCCTGTCTCGCAACCAAGTATGGTGCTGGCCATCATATCTGGGACATTCCTTCCATCCCCTCCGAATACATCATCCCGACTCTTCAACTCGGATTCGGCTCACTCCTCGTCTATCAAGTCACCCTCGGCCTCACAAAACTCAGCATCTGCGTGTTTTACCTCCGTCTTTTCAGCGATCGAATGACAAAAATCCTCGTTTATATCACGATGGGATTCATCACCTTGTACACGTTGCCTACAGTCATCTTCTCCATCTTTCAATGCCATCCCATTGACGGGGCTTGGAACAAGGCTGAGAACCCGACTTGTGTCGACCCCACTCCTGCGTTCTATATCAACGGTATCGGCAATATTCTTGCTGATACTTGGCTTATTGCCATGGTAATACCAAGGATCTGGAAGCTCAAGATGGCGCAAAGACAGAAGGTCGCCTTATTCATGATCATTACTTTAAGTTGGATAGTAATCATCGCTGCGATTGTGCGGATGGTGAAGTTGGGTGAACTATTCAAAGCACCAGTAACTGATTCTTCATGTAAGTCTTTTACCTATCTTGAAGATCCATCTTAACGCCAAGAAGGGGTATTCTACGACATCTCAATCTGGACAGGCCTCGAAGTCTCAATGGGTATCTTCTGTGTCTCGGCACCGGCTATCAAACCGATATTCAAGCGATTCGCTCCCAATATCCTCTCATACTATGGATACGGCGACTCCAAGAGACAATATACAATCACGAGTGCCACTGGTACAGCAAAATCGCAGAACGCTTGGCGACTCAGGAATGGTGGAGCTATTGAATTGTCTGATGGTCCACGTCACGAGAATGTAGGAAAAGGTTCGCTGAATAGGAGTCATAGCTCGGGCGGATTTTGGAGAGATGATATTGAGGCAGGGAGAAAGACTCCCGAAGGAGTTTATCCATCAATGAGTCGTGATGAAGAGAGGAGGTTGGAAGTTCATAAGCACACGATAGTCACTGTTGAGATCAGGGATAAGGAGACAAGCGATGCGGACAAGGATAGAACCAGCATGAGTAGCAGGGAGATCTTCAATAGTCATTCTGTCATGAAACGTCCATAGACATAGGAAATAAAAGTACAATATTTGCTGTTTTCCAACTTTCTTAGCTCGCGTGCTCTGGCACGAAAATAACCTTCTGAACCTTCATGTTGTTGAAGATATCATAACCCTCGACCGCCTCACTCAAAGGCATGAACTTATCAGTCATAAAACTACCACTAATTAGCATCTCCCTCTCACCAAATAACAGAAAGAACTTACTCAAGTAAATGCTGCTTCTTCTTCAACATCTCAAGAGCCGGCTCGAAAATACCTAGATAGCGTTAGCCTACCCAACAAGGTAATCTTACAACCAATCCAAAAAAACACCTACTCCTAACCGGACACCTCCCCATCTGAATCCTCAAATTCTTCCCATACGCCTGATTCCCCGACCAAGGAATCTCCCCATTATGCACCCCAAAACTCGAGATATTCCCCCACGGCCTCAACAACCCAAACCCCGTCCCCAACGCATCAGCATGACCCACCCCCTCAATAACCGTATCCGCTCCTCTCCCCTCCGTTAGTTCCAAGACTCTTTTCTCGAGTCCGGGTTTATCGGTTTGGTCGTTGAACGCTTCGGCTCCTAGGGAGCGGGCGAGGGCTAAGCGGCTCTCTACTCTATCTACCGCGATGATTTTTCGGGGGGAGTATTCTAGGGCGTTGATTAGGGCGCATAGACCTACTGGTCCGCAACCTATTAGGACTACGACGCTTTGTTTGATAGTCTCTTCATCAAAGCCTCGAAAAGCATTCTGCGCAGCGAAATATCCTGTAGGGAATATATCTGCCATCAAAACTAATTTCTTCTCATCGATACCAGGAGGAGCAGTGACGGCTGTGGCGTCGGCGAGGGGGACGCGCATGTATTCTGCCTGGCCGCCGTCGAGGAGGGGACAGCCGAAGAGGAGACATTTGGAGCAGCGGGAGGAGAAGCCGCGGAGGCAGTAGAAACAGGTGCCGCAGGAGACGGTGAAGGGCATTACGACTTTGTCGCCGATCTTATGGGTTTGGACTGAGGATCCTATTTCTACGACCTCGCCGGTTGTTTCGTGGCCCTGGTTTACTTTGTTAGATGGGTGGTTTGTGAGGGGAGGGGGAGGAGAGGGGAGTACCATAATGAAATCCGTTTTACTGGGTTGATGGCCTCGGAAGACGTGGAGTTCACTGAGTGGGTCAGTATATTCATTTCTGTTTTCTGGGATAGAGAGACTTACGAGCCGCATAGAGCTGAGTATTTCACTTTGATTATCATATCCGTCTGATCCACGATCTTGGGAACAGGACGGTCCTCAATCGCGATTTTCAAGGTCCCCTTGAAGACGACTGCTTTCATTGTTTTCTGCGCCATGGTTAAGATATTTGCGGGTACAGATATTGGTATCAAATGTTTGAATGTTTGAGTCTGGAATGAAGTCGTTGATAAGAATTGAGGAGTATAGACCCCCATTGATGACCTCGGAACTGCTAAGCTGTTGTCGCTTGAAGCCGAGAAAATGCGGGGAAGTGTTACCACCAGTGTTCTAGTGGCATCAGCGACCCCTCCACCCCGCACCGGTATCAGGTCCCGACAAGGCACAAGGAGAGCTTGGGCGGATGCTTTGTTCCATCGACGCCGACTGCTATGCATTCATTTATTTGATGCTGATGACTCGATCTGTGCGAGGGGAGGTGAAGAAAAGTCCACTCCACTCGTCTCAACCATGCGTCCTACCCCCAAGCTGCCAATTGATCCTCTCAGCTCAACCGCACTTCCACTTCCCTCCGACCATCTGTTTCGTGCGCCAGTTCACGAACACCACGCGCCAGATCTCGCAATGTGCTCTCGTGACCTCAATATTCCCCGAACCAGATGCAGAAGTAGTAGGGTTTGGCCCGGATACGGATAGCGCTTCCAGACTAAGACCACCGAAAGGCATCAGAATGCCCATAACGTCGTTATCGACGTCCTGCTCATTGACAACAACAGCCCATTCTCACACGCCGATCCTAACATGAAGAAATTCCGCTTCCATTCGGAAAGGTGAGCAGAGCTGCTTTACTAGCAATTAAGGGTGAGTCGAAAGGTGAGTAAGGGTGAGTTAAAGGTGAGTGGACAGATTACGGCTAGGGGATCCTCTTCTGGCTCTTTTGAGAATCGGCTATAGTTTCCATATTATCTATATATAGACTTTTATAGATCCTGCTACCTGCAGCATAGCCACATTTCTAAGCCTATCCAAATGTCGTGACGGTGGCCGTTCTCGAACCCCTGTCACATTTATCAAGGATCCTGGGAGCCGATTTGGTCCCCCCTTTTAACCGAAGGGACCTCGCTTAATGCCCCTCTTAATATCTCAACCCCCTTCAAACAACGTAACTCGCATACGAGTGTACGACTCTAAATTTCTAAGAGCTCTCTCGAAATTTTGCATAATTATTCAGAAAAGTTACTAGCTTCTCTTCGATCAACACACCGTCGCCGAGATGAGTCTGCCTGTAGGTCCACGAAGCACGCCTGCTCTTCAGGAGAGTTCTATTCTACTTGCTTAGTGTAACCTCGCTCCTGGGAAGACTGTGCCTCGTCTTGCATGAAATAGTTGAATATAGAAGGAGCTGGGAGCCCGGACACTTATAGACGTTAGACTCGTAGCACTGGTTTTGGTTGGCTACGGTACCTACTAACTGCCACGAGATCTATGCAGTGGCGATATTGCATAAAGCAGGATTTATTAAGAGGTTTGGGAGATTTATGCGAACCCTAGCAAGCCAGAATTGCACAAATGTGGGTACCCAGATAGTACTGAAGGATCAGCTGGGTAAAGGGAGAGACAAGCAGCGGCGATGCCGCGTCAGCACCGATACGCAAACGGTACGGGCAAAAGGAGTAAATGGTCAGCTGGGGGTTCATTCAAAGGCACTGATACGGCACAGAGGGGCCAAAGAACAAGCTTGATGTACGTGAATACGACACTTGTCCGATCCTGGGAGGGTAATGCAAGGCAGAACTATCTCGGCGCAGCTAGGAGATTCATGCACTATAGGTGAGCACGACGGACCCAGGACAGGCCTGTAGCATTCGCGGCTTGCATCATAGTGGACGATGAAGTGTGCCTCCTTCGGAATATGCTCTGATTAGGACGGCGCAACTCTCCTCCTCCTGACGTCGGGAACATCCTCGTATCCATCTCGTCTCACTGGACCGGAAGACTGCATCTCGATTGCAACCTGAACAGCAACTCCTCGCACTGAATATCTCTGACCATCCTAACTTCATATTCGTGTCTCCATTCAGAAATGACTATCATCGAGCCCAGGCTGTCATCTGCAGCGTCCCGACGTCAAACCCACAAAGCTTGAGCGATTAAGAGCTGGCATAATATCGCTGACGTACGCGCTGCTACAAGAATCTCACTATCGCTAGCGAATAGGCGGTCACCACAAGCCACTCGGTCAACGCAACTTTTGCGGCCCAGAGGTTCCTTGCGTGAAGTTTCTGCAGATCTTGCCGAGCGCAACTTTGCTACTGAGTAGTACGCGGCCATGATGCCCTCAAGGTTTGTGCACTTGCCACCTCCTGAAGTTAAAACATATCTTGCGAGTGTTCTAGCAAAGAGAAGTTGGAGAAACGCTCCATAATTTAAAGTTATCCGTGATGCAGCTGCATGTTATTCGCATGAGGTTACGGTGAGTCACGTGCCCTTGATCCGCAGTCTGTTCGCCTTGCAGATCAGGCTGCCAAACGAATTGCTGGTGGCAGAAGTATCGGTTAACTAGCTACTAACCTTTGTTTAGCGTAGCGTCAAATCTTCGTTTCAGGTTACAAGCTGCCTTCCCAATGCCCAACTCTTCCTGGTCCTTACCGAGGCACCTCCAGCTCCAATGTTGAGCCAATCCTCGGCTTCCCAGATTCAAGCGCATTTGTTACCCATCAACCCCCACATTTCGGTGCTCCTTGGTTCCTGCGTACCCCTTGGTTTCTGCGTACCACTTGGCTCCTGCGCACCAGCTTGCTTCTGCGCCCCACTTGGTTTCTTGTGCACAGGTACACGCAACGAAAGAACCGAAATTTATTTTTGTTGCACATCACTCTTATTAGCCTAGGCATACCCTAGGTCACGTGTATAGGCGTATTAAGCGCGAAGCTCTCTCTTAGCTAGAACCCAACTAAACCTTCAGCGCCTTACTTATTTTATAATTCTTAAAGAGGGGAAAGATAAAGACGTTGTAGAGCCGTGGCGAGACAAGTAAGACTTAAAGCCTAAGGCCAACAGTGGCAGGGCATCTCTCGCGCCGGATGCGCTACAGTTAGCTTAGTAATGGTGTTGATGCCTAGCTTAGTTAGCCCAGGCACGAAAATCGCAAGCAAAATGTAAACTAGGGGACTAAGCTGAATGTGAGAAGCGGGGCGGGTACGGTTAGCGTCCCAATAGATATACAATTCCCCCACTTCCGGGGACGACTGTACATTGGATCAGACTGACCGCATTTCTGCTTTGTCTCTTGTCAACACCCTACCTGCTGTCTAGTTCACATCCAATTTTGAAGAGCAAAGACCCCTCGTAAGTAGTTATAGCACCCTGCACTCTAAGATTCCATAATTGACCAATTCGTCGCTAATTCGCTTCAGATCAGGACTTCACTCCAAGACCTCTCTTTTTACAAGATAACGGAGACAGCGCCAAAGAGACAAGTATGCCACGGATCCTGTCACTGCGGATTGACGGAGTACATCGTCTTCCTTACCCTTCCACATCCATTCTCGTCGTCTTATCTACTACAACTAATCCAACAAGAAATCTACCGCTATAACTGCACTACGTGTTACAAAATGAACATGTTCCACGTTCATTCTGCCAATCCTCGAGACGACTTTATACTCCTTTCACTACTTAATCCAGATTATAAATTGAGTACCTATTAATGTTACGACAAGAAACGGAAATTCTACTTCTGTCCAAAATGTAGAGTCCGATGCTTTACGTTTAGTAGCGTAGGCGAGACCGATGTCGTGGATTCTATAGAGCTAGCTAATAACAAAGAAGGGAAGAGAGAAGTTTGGCGCGCCAAGTAGAATAGAGAGAATAATACGAGACCGTATATTTCAGTCAATGGGACTACAATTGATTTTAGAGAGGATTTCGATCTACGTGTCCTTACTAAGGAGAAGAGAGTGCAGTATTTTAATGATCGGAGTAAGCCTGAGAAGGAGAAGAAGGAGGCAAGATGGAACAGACTACATTATGGTAGAAGTTATTGACTGGTTGAGAAGGGTAGCAGGTTCATGCGAACGCGCAGAAACCCAGAGCCTAGAGTAGAGTTTTGTGCAAGGAGATGGGTAGTGAGGATGAGGCCACTAGGTCTAAGGTACCGCGGACCATGGCTATTGAAAATATTAATGTTGATGCCAGGAGGGAAAAAGGCGTGAAGGGCGTTGGTAAGTGGGTGTAATGGCACGAGCGTTCACAGGCTACTATAGTGACGTATGGGAGCGATTGTGCAGGCTAATAGGAGCATTCTCATAGGCTAGCTACGAACGAAAGTAAGAATATAGAGAATAAAGTGAAGGAGAGGAAAGGAGAGCTGATAAACCTGCGCCCTGCGCCGTACGCTAATAAGCCGTCTACGTACGCGAGCCCCTTGAGAGAGCAGCGCACGTGACCCAGCCGTACAAGAAAAGGTGAAGAGGTGAACGCGGATTGGGGCTAAAGAGAAGTATCGGGATAGAAACTACTAATGTAAAGCTATTATTGGCTGTCTCTCATCCAACCCTGGATTATTACGCGTGGAGCCGAAACGGCGACGCGCCAGAGCCGTCCCAACCCACCTACACCATAGACTATCATTCAAAAATGTACTGCAGTTTCCTCAGCGTGTTGACCTGCGGCGGGAAGGTATTCAAAGAGACGTGCTTCGTCTCAGCAAGATGAATTGAGAATATACCCTCCGCCATGGCGGGCTTCATGTCTCGCTGTTCATTATCACCGATGTATGCCATGTCGCCCGGAGAAATGTCTAGATGTTCTAGGACTTTGGAGAATAAGCCACTGGTCTTGGTTACCCGAAAATGGTTGGTGGTAGCAAGGAAGTCGATGTATCCGCCGATGCGAAGTCCCTGGACCGTTCTCTCCTGTGCGTCCTGCGGACCTTCTGTCATAATGACGATTTTCTTGCCCATGTTCCTGACTGCCAATAACAAGCCCAATGCTCCGCACTTCAGCTCAAGTGACGCCATAAGGGTGGCTTCATACGATTCCAGGAGCTTAGTCATAAATATATTGTCTTCCGGAAGGGAGAAGTGGGCCAGAACCATGGCGAACCTTTCTCTCCGATAATCAAAAGATGTCTTTCCATCAGAGAACGCATTTGCCGTCTTTTCCTTAAGAACCCTGGAGTACTCGTCTTTCAATTCAAGTATAGGAGTGCCGTATCGTTCGGAGATTTCCTCTAGAACTTTGTTGGTGGCTTTTCCAGAGCTGCGACGAAATTCATGCAGGGTATCGTCGAGATCGAAGCCGATCCAGGTTTTCTCTGCAAGGATAGCCCGCAGACGCAGGATATCACCCTCCCAGCAATGGATATATAGACGGCCCAATTGTTCTTCGATATTATCCTTCTCCGTATTGGACAGGAGACCGTGGTATGGCACATCTATTTCAATAGACGAGCTAGCCTCCACAGTCGTAAATAGACCAAGTGGCTTTTCCTCAAGGTAGATAGTTCTCTCGCGATCACTCGAGAAGATGAACGAGGATCCGAATGGCTTCTTGAAATCAAGCATCGTCTCCGAGAATGGCACTCCCCACCGTGCACAGATACGTTTGACCTCTCTCTGAGGCTCCTGAATGAGATGCTCATAGAGAAGGCAAGAGACTGCATGTGAAGGAGCTTGATGTAGCATTCGAAACATGTTGGTATAGCAATCGATCAGACTCTGTTCGTCTGTCCATCCAACATTCTTCCAGCTATCGAAGACCCGAATAGGATCGCGGATGAGGAAGACAGGTCGGACCATGGCATAGGTAGAGGGAGAGGGGCACACATCGTACAAGCATTCGCCCTTGTGACTATCGTTCCCAAGTTCTTCTTTGCTTATAAGGAACCGCTTGCCCGACTTCATCGCACTGATGAAAACTTTGTGCTGGGATGGGTTCTCTAGGATCGAGTAGTCGGGACTGAAAACATCGCTCTCGCCCGTTTTGCCCATCAGGATCAGTCGGCTCGTGACGGCGCATACGGGGGACTCAGCAAAGATTCTCATGAGAAGCGTAGACCCGCTGCGAGGGCAAGCGACAAAGAACCGAATTTGCGGCTCCAGGGTGGGAGATCGTGGCCCGTCCATTTCGTCTCTATGAAATTTGGCGTATATGTATATCTGTCTGTCTGGGCTAGAAGTAATATGTTGGTCGTGATGGAGAAGCGATATGGTTTCCACGAGTCTTGAAGAGAGAGAGAGAAAAAACCCACGCAAAAGCAAAATTTCAACTTCGCATGATGGGACGGTGAGACGAAAACTCGAGGAGCGTCAAGCCCAGTCATTGCTCACCAAGGTTGCAAGAATGCGGCCCGGAACGTATGCAGCTGGACGCCGTTTTCAAGCTAGTTCAAATATGGTGACCGAGCACCTGCCCACCGGCAGCATTCACTCTGCCACCTCCCACGCTGGCAGCGGCCGTTGCTCCAATCAGTTCCTGCTTTGTCTGCGAATTCTCTCTTTTGTCGATACATAATAAACGCCACAGTTTCTCCAACCACATACCATACCCTGAAAAACAAGCATCGCCCGCGGGGGTTTCGTGTTGGAGCCGCGGAGGACGGGAGGGAAGAATGAGGCGGTGTGGCGAAGATTCAGTTTCGGTTAGTTGCAGCTTGGAACTGCACTTCGCGGATGTAATAGTGCGGGGTGAGAGTCAACTGACCGGATAAAACGCCGCCCCGCATGAATGCGACTGTGTAAACAGGATGGCATCTCGTAATCCGCCGGGCCGTTCAATTAAGTTACATTGGTTGAATTGTATTGTCGAGGTCACTGATATATATATGCACCGGTTTTAATGTCCTCCGAATTCAATAGTGTCGTCATGGTGAAGGTTAAGATTCACGATACTTGGTGTGGTTCCTTGTCAGGCTCTGGCACTTCTTTGGACACCAACAGAATTTGGGTAGGCGGTTGCTTCGATGCTATGCACTTTGGTAAGTCGTTACGTCCTAGAAAAACACACATGATCTATTCAGTTGACCTAGCCATATCCAGGCCATGCGAGGCTTCTTCTGCTGTCTCAAAGGATTGGCTCCACAGTAATTGTGGGAATAAATAGTGATGAAGAGGTACAGGCCGTTAAAGGGCCAGTGGTTATGCCTTTGCAAGAACGGTATTATACACCCTCATTCAGATATTGACGAGGTTGTGAGACTGATTTTTTTGTTATAAGTGTTCTTGTTGTGGCTTCATGTCGATGGGTGTCTGAAATTGTCCCATGTTCGCCTTACCGTATGCAAATCCAATGGGTGGACCACTTCGGTGCTCACATGGCTGTTCATGGCGATGATATCGCAATTGATAGCGCTGGCCAGGATAGCTCGGCCGAAATGAAAACGGCTGGCCGATTTTGCCCTATCAAACGCTTCAAAGGACCAGGAACTATCAGCACTACTGACCTGATCGATCGGGTGCTATATCCCAGGAGAGATCACCACCTTCCCCGAAATATAATCTCAGAAACAAACCACAAGATAAATTCCGGTGAAGTGTCAGACGAGAAACTTTCAGAGGTGGCTAGGATGCTGGAGAAAATCAATCTGTTTACTTGTGGTAATGATGGCAGCAACAATTCCACCGCTGTATTTGAATTCACTGGAGATGAAAACTCCGGCGCTATCACAGAGATTTTCAAGGGACATGACCTTTCAAATGGACAAAGAGTTATATATGTTGATGGCTCTTTCGATTTATTCACCGCAGGTCACGTTGCATTCCTGGAGGCTGTGATGTCTCTTGAGAGGATACGAGATGCAGGCTCGGAACCGTATCTCATAGTTGGCATTTACGATGATACGACAGTGTCCGATTGCAAAGGGGCAGGGTTTCCCGTTATGAATATGGCGGAGAGAGCACTGATGCTATTGCAGTGTCGAGTTAGTTTGAAACCCCTCTCCTTTATTATGCATCCCTCTTTCTCTAACCAGCTGGCAGTATGTCAGCGCACTTGTTCTCTCGGCTCCCCTCAAACCACCCATGAAGCTTTTTACTCTACTTCATCCACCCGGAATCGCTTTAATATACTTCGGAGCAGTTACTTTTGGAGGATTGCCTTGCAGAAATGACCGATACGCCAAGCTGAAGGAGATCGGCTTATTTTTGGAAGTAGGAGATCATCCGTACCAGGATGTAACCACGGAAGCTATTAGAGAACGGTTATTAGAAAATCGAAAGGCATTTGAGTCAAGACAGCTTGCCAAGCGCAGCAATCAGAAAGTAGATACATAAGTAATCTTTCACATAACTTTTAATTAGTGCGGCACACATCAAAAATCGTCTCTAGTGACCTAGTTTTCTCATTCTCAGGGCTCGTGCAGATATTACAGCTCACCAATGATGCCCATCATAGTTTCTTGGCTGTCGTTCGACTCTATCTCTTCACTTGATGCAGCACTGCGCCAGTATGCTGGCACAGCTCGAACCTCCTCGGAAACCATCAAGACCTGACCATCTGCGTTGATGGCCTCGACATGAATCGCACCAATCGCTGCAGTCAGCCCAGAAAGCCTCAATCTAGTCTCAAATCCCGTCCGTTTCACATCATTCATCTTCCTAACTGGACCTGCAACTGTCTCCTCAAGCCATACAAATCGCCAATTGGTGGTCTCGGTATCCCCATTCCAGCTGACATAGATGTTTGTTTCGGGAGGACTGTCGACCGTCTCGGCAAACACGGCTACCGTCTCGGGAGAGAAGCCTGTCCAATTATAGCGAAAGGCGCGGTAGTTCTGCACCTTATCTTGCAGAAAGCCGCTATCTAGGAAGGCATGGAAGACTGGTTCGCCGTCGGGCGAATATTCGGTGATCTGACCCCGGGAGCCCCAGCCAATCAATACATTGCCGTTTGGAAGCGTCTGCAGCGATCCCTGAGAAAATGAAAGAATGGAATTATTCGGGGGATGGAATGCGAGCTCTAAGGTTGCCGTCTTTGATTCGTAGTCGAGCCTGATATACTTGCCTCGTGAGAAAGGGTACAGGTGGATCTCCTTATCGCCGCCTCCTCCAGCTTCAGAGCCGTATACCGAGTTGTCGAACAGTGATATCACTCCTGATGACTCAGTGCCACCTTTCATATAGCGCGCATGATGCTGGAAGCCAAATGTGACATTGGGGCCAAGCACGAAATCAGAAAGTTCCCCGCCGAGGCGCCATATGATTGTGCCATCGGTTCCGTTGATCTTATATATGGTCGACGCGTGCCGTGCGGAAAGAAGATAGTGACCGTCGTCACCTTTTGTAATGGAGTTGATATGGAAGTAGTCCCAGGCCATCGAGCTGTTGTTCGCAAATCCTGCTTGGCCCAGTGGTAAAGGCAAAGCGCTCTCGTCAGGGGAGATGTGATCAAGACTGTGCCATTCAAATAGAACAGTTCCCGTTTCGATATCCATTTCTTCACAAAATTAGCTTCAGGTAATGGTCATAAGACAGAGGCGCAGCTTACCTTGAAACCTGGCATCAACGATCCAAGTTTGATCGTTGGTGCCTCCGTAGGGAGTCAAGTTTATTTGTATGGGATGGTGGATCTGAAATAACGCTGTTTCTCCATCCAAAATAATGAATTCATGCTTATCGGACAACATATGGTTTCCAGCCCGCAGCTCGCGAATGGTCTGGTAGTGCTGATCCAAGATGGTGTGATGTCCATGGCCATGACCATGGAGACCGTTATGAGCTCCTTCAAAGGCAAAAAGAACATCTCGGCCTTTCCAGCGAGCAGCTTGGAAGTTACCTGCCCAAATGGAGAAGTATGTAAAGCCAGACCAAATGAGGTCGCCGGAATCGTTCAAGATATATGCCCCGCTTTGAAGTGGCCCATGGTCGGTTAAATCAGCGTAGCCCACGAAAGGCGCGACGAAGATGAAGCCGCTCTCACATCTGCCAGAGCATTCAAGGGTGACATTGAGATGCGGCGGCGAAAGATCAGGACGACTCCTAAACGTGCCGTCCGCAATGACGGCAGCTGCTAGGTAGCATATCAAAGATGCAATTTTGAAGAGATGCGGGAGCATTTTGGTGGCTTGCACCAGCACTATGCCGTCTTCTGACAGCCGTTGTTTTCTTGGTAACCTGTCGTCTTCTCATCGGCTCAAGTAGACCACCTACTCGCAATGAATGTAGGGAAGAGAGCCCAGGGATGTTATGCTCTGAGGGACAGACAATTCGGAAAAGGCGCTGCTGATTTTTAGAATCTTGCGCACGGCCGTTCTGTTACGAACACGTGCCAAGGGCTTGCAGCTAGAGCCGGTGGAGCAACACCACGGGGCTTGCCCTTACACGCAGACAAAGTCACGAGACCAAGGTCACGTGATGGAGTCCCTTGCTTAAGGGAGTCCCGCACGAAGAGGACTCCAGTATGTAAAGGACTCCGGACTCTAAGGGCAGGGACTCTAGAGAACAAAGGTTCTATATAAGACTAGGCTTTCTTCTACTAGATAGAAGCTTTATACTTAACTTAAATAGTATTTTTTATTATTTACTAGTAATTATAATTATTTATATACCTACTTAATTAGTAATAGCATTTCTACTCTATCTAATCTACTAGATACTATAATTTAGTAATACTAGCTAACTATTTATTATACTTTAAGTACTTAACTTAAAGTACTAGTATATATATTAATTAAGTATTAGTAAATATATTTTTAGTATTAAGCTTTAAAGAGAAAGCTTTTATATTTATTAAGTAATAATCTCTTATTAAAGAAATTAATAAGAATCTTAAGTATAAAAGTATTAAAGCCTTTACTAGAGAATATAATAAACTCTATAGATTTCTTTTATAGCTTAAAATATATATTAAATTTAATAGAAAAAGGTTCTAATTTAAAACTAAGTAAGTTCTTTAAATAGTAATTCTACTTAAGAGTAAGACTATATATTAGATTAAAGAATTTCTTAAAGACTACTTTAACTATACTAATAATATAAGTACTTTTAGTAAGTTAATAGAAAATACTATTATTAAAATCTTTACTATATAGAATAAATTCTTAGAAAAAATTAAAACTAACTTTAAAATTATAAATAAAAAGTAAAAAGCGAAAAGAGTTATTAAAGAACTTTAATAGAAGAAGTTTACTATAGTCTATATATTAGAATATTTTATTATAGTTCTAGAGTTATATATAAGTCTAGAAAGCTTTTTATATAAAACTCTTTATATAGAACTTTCTATATAGCTCTAGCTCT
>AIET01000241.1:0-35377 GCA_000292665.1 Helotiales sp. EF0021
TTTAAATACTTACTTAGCTTATATAAAGAATCTAAGGCCTACTTAATAAAGAGAAAGAAAGAAGTAATATAACGAGTTAAGACTTATATAAAGACTCTTAGTATTAAGAATACCTATAATACTATAAACTACTTAGTTTCTAAAGCAACCTGTATTTATTTACCTTTATATAAAGAATAGAACTTTTCTTCTCTTCTTTCTTTAGTTTTATTCTCCTTATAATACAAACGCTTCTTGTTCAATTATTGAATCACTTGACCCGTGACAAGTATCAACTAACGTAAACTATACTAAAACCACGCATTTCGCAAGCAACAAAAACCATGCTAATACCATGCATCTCATTCCCTCCTCTCCTTTCCCCACTCACTCAGCGCTTATGATTCCCCCGCTCCACATGCCTTCTTTCCACCTCCTCATCATATTTCTCTACACTACAGAATATAAGAGGTGTTCCGAATGTATCAACCCTGACACAGTAAATACAGCGTTTGTGCCACACGCCAAGCTTGCGATGCTCCTCCATGTCTTTGCAGTAGCTTGGATCATCTGAGACAGAGGAGATGTTTTTGTCGCATTTGCACTGGGAGTGTTAATACTTGGCGATGAATGGGGTAGTGGACCGGGAGGAACGGGAGGAACGGAGAACTTACTTTGCAGCATTTCCAGACGTACGTGGCACACGTTTGAGCGTGTTGGCTTGGTGGCATTTTGATTGTAGGGCTCTTGAACTCTTGAATGATAGTGAGTAGTGTTGCATTTTGGAGTTTGTTTGCTGATGACTGTCTTGGAGAGTTGTGTCGAATGGTTGGAAAAACAAGAAATGGAAGAAAGAGACGCTGATAATATGCATCTTTCGAAGACAGATGGTATGAATCTTGAGAGCTCAAACGCAGAAATCATTCTGAATAAGGGATTCAATCATACACAGCCATGACTATGCAACTGAATGTCTGTGTGAGGAGATTCACAATAGGCTTTCACTGCCCCAACGACGGTTATGGAGCCTGAGCAGCTGGAAATCAGCATGTCTCTTCAACTCGTATGACCCTCTATGTCTCAAGCACATCTCTCGCTCCAGCTAATGGAAGCAATCGGCCATCGAGGAAGCCGGAATTGAAAGTTGTAGTAGTGTTTGAGTTGTGAAGACTGATTGAGATGCCCTACGGGAGCAAATCATGGAAGTTAATGGAAAATATAACAGTTTATTTCCATGATTTTCCGTCCAAATCTTCTTCCACTTATTTCCACTGGCTTCCACTTTTATTCCATTAACTTCCAAAAAGCGACTGCAATTTTTTCTTGCTTTTGTGCCTAAATGCCTTATTATCGGGCGCAAAAAGCTTCACAGCTCCTCCTCCCAGCTCCCTCTCCCAGCTCTTACGTATTAAATAAAGGAGAGCAGACTTACTATAAATAGAGAGAGGAGACTTACTGTAGAAGGCGACTTACTGTAGAAGGGACTTACTATAGAAGGAGACTTATTGTAGAAGGAGACTTACTATAGAATTCGAAGGAGACTTACTATAGATCGAAGAAGAAAAGGAGAACGTGTGTAAAAGAAGAAGGTAAACAAGAGTTTTGCACTAATAATTAGCGTTCCATTATATTCCATTCGACGGGAAATTAAAAATACGAGTTTTTAATTCAAATCAAAGTAAAATAGCAATTTCTGGTCTCAAATTCCATTCAAATTCCATGATATTTACGTAATATTTCATATAATAATGGAATATCATGTAAGCGAATGGAAAATCATGGAGGATTTGCCCCCGTGGGGATGCCCATGGTTAGGAAAGACGTGTGAGTCAAAAAAGAGTGACTTAATGCATAAATTCCTTTCCTAATCTCCTAATCAAGATCTGAGGATATACTACACGATTGTAACATGTTGGTGAACTTGCACTTGAGCAAGCGAAAGGTTTTCCAGATCGGGGAAGACACATGAGACCATTTGCAGATCAGGGGTCTCGCTTCCGGATGTCCGGCCAGAACCCTGGGGAACAACAGGGACCCCTAAATTCGGAAGAAGCCCCGGCGCTGTCTCAACCTTCTTTGGCAGTCGCAATGTGTCTCCTGGATTCAACCTATCAATGCGATAGAGACAATACAACATCAGCGAGTCCAGAATATCATATGGACATTCATCAACATATTTTTGACATCGCAGATCCACTTTACCGAGCACAACGGTTCAAGTACGTCGGATATCCTCTATATGCGAGAGTTGAGGATGAATTGCTGATAACACTGACACAGGTTGATTGAAGATATATTACCCCTCGTATTCCGACTCGACTGCAACAATGGCTCCAAGAGCACACAAGAAGTGCGCATCTCTATCACTCGCATCTGACTCTTTCTCGAATGCTTCAATGCCTCCAACCCGAATCCAACGAAAGCGATCCCAATCATTCCTCGATCCGCCCTCAACTCCCGGGAAAGTGCGTCGCAGAAATTCTACCACCCCCCACATCGATACAGATACAGCGGTACCTCCATTATTGGATACGTCTACACCTCTAAATGAACCGCTCGTCGATTCTTCACCGAAGCCTGCGTTTGGGAAGTTCAACGAGCTTCCTGCTGAACTCCGACATTTGATTTGGGAAAAGGCACTTCCAAGGCGGGGCATTTTCATGCTGGAACACAAGACATTAAAAGAAGAACGAGGGCCTCAGGGACGATTTGTGCCGAGGATAGACAGACTGGGCTTCCAATCGAACCAGCCCCCTCCCTCCATCCTGCTGGCCTGTCGCGAGGGCTACGAAATCACCTGCAGATACTACACAAAGACCTTCAGCAACAGGACTCGCACTTCGGTACCACAAACATGGTTTGACTTCAAGGATGACTTCCTATATCTAGGCCCCGAGTGGCTAGGTCCAGTCAGAGACGACAGCGCTTGGAGTGCTTATCAGGAGCGAGTCCTCTACGTTCTGCAGCACGACCTTTGCCTTGAGGATCTTTCCAAAGTCGAGAACCTAGCTCTTTGGTGGGACAACTTCTGGCCCTCAACTGACCATATGGCGCAGTATCTGGCTAAGGTCCTCGGCTTCTTCGGCGCTGTCAAACATGTCACCATATTCAGCAAGAAATTTCTGACAGAGATACACCCAGACATCAAACTCCTCGATGACATGGAAGAACATCCGGAAACCGGGCCACATGGTATTGTGCATCCACACGGAGGAATCATGATCCAAGGAATGAAAGTACCTACTACAAAGTCCTGGCTTCCTACTTCGAGGGTGAATATCCATACGCTAGAACTCCTAAGCAGAAATTCTGGAAGACGACCAGACTCGCCAAAGGCTTGGAAGGTTCCGACTATTTCTTACGGTATTATTACGACTAAGTTTGGAGAGAACCTGCTTCTGCAGCAAGCGAGGGAAAGTGACGCAGAGAACAACGCAGCTAAGAATGTGAGACCGCGAAGAATGAAAGCTCGTTGATAGTGAGAGATAGAGAATAGAGTCGGTTATGATCATTATTGTTATGGGGATGAGTGTTGCTTCTTCTTTAGATTTGGGTTTCCACGCTTGCAATCTGCATACATCATTTGTGGATAGATTGCTCTCATTTCAGGAGACCAAGATTCTCGTTGTCCGTCTTTATGAATTACTAGGATGAGGTGAGGTTGTTCGGTTGACAAGACTTGGGTCGGCGCATTGAGAATGGAAACATTGGAATCCTTATGTCCGTACGTTATGGTTAGTGGCTGCCGGAATATGTATTCCTTATTGGTGTGCAAATAATTATAGGCTCAATTGGTCTGCTACGGAAAGACTATATACCTACCACCAGTGTTATTCCACGTAAGCGAAAGTCACTTTCTCCTATCTCAAGTTTTTCTGTCATCATCTGGATGTCTCAATTCTCTTATCCCACGTGGAAAGTCGATCGTGTTTCGGAGAATTGGATTGGGTGGGTTGGTGGGTTGTATGCGGTTCGGAGGGGTTGGATGTTCATGGGGTACTCGCGATTATCGAAATGAATGATGCAGAATGCACAGAACCCCGAGCATGAACCGAGTAATGTCCTTGAGCTCCTGTAATGTCGAGCTAACCGCACCTAGTGGTTTATAGCATGGCTCTGTTCGATGACAGTACTTGGGTGGGATTTCTCCTTAAGTCTCTGCTGTTGGAAGGCTTTCGTGATGTTGGTGTGTCCCTTTTCCGGGCGGGAGGAGGGGTGGTTCAGTTGTCTAGTCAGATTGTGTTGGGATTAGAAGGTGCATGAATGCAGAGAGAGCATTATGTGCAACGTAGGACATATGGAACAGTGCTTCAAAAAGCAGCACGCAGCAGAGTCAGGCATCTCGGTTTGGACCACGCCATGAGCACACTGTATAGCAATTTGCAATCTCGAGTATTGACTCTACTCTATTTCTCTTTCATTTGAAATTTTGTTGATCTATTTATACTTCGTCACTAAGTCCAGAAGTGCTTCGTTGACTTCTTTTGGGTTCGTAGCGTTGAGATAATGAGCTCCTCCAGGGATAAAAGTGAGCTTCGCTTCCTTGGACGAGGTGAACAGTTTGATCTGTTCAGCTGGAACTGTCGTTCCGAAAGGAACATCTTCTGATCCCTATCACAATTGTCAGAACTTGATTCACGGTCTCAAACCGAAGTAAATACTCACCTGTAACCAGTACACAGGACACTTAACATCCCCTATCCTCTTCAGAAGCCCATCTCGCTCCAACAAACACACAACAGCCATTCTCGCCTTCCTCCTACCCTCATCACCTTTATACACCTCTTTCAAAGTAGTCGTCCAGAATCCAATCATCTCAGGGGTTACCGCGCCTCCGAACCCGATCCCTCCCACCATTCCACACCAGACATCGTCAACGATGAACTCAGGTGTTGGAGTGGCGCTCGTCCATTTCTCGTAGAAAGGTGACAGAGCTGGTGATGGATTCCAGCACCCCTTCGTACGAGAGTCGGAGGATTCGTAGTCCATTGATGTTCCGAGGGGCATGAGACCTAGAATCTATTCGACGTCAGATTTTAGGTCAACCCCGCCCCAGAAAGAGAAAAAGATAAACATACCCTCTCAGGAGCCAACAACGCCATTCTCACAACCATCCATCCTCCTTGACTGGTACCCAACGCAAACGCCTTCTCAATTCCAAGTGCAGTCATGACCTGTAAGGCCATGATGGCGGTATCCCAGTACGTAAAGTGTTCTGACGGAGAACTTGTAGCTCCATGACCTAGTGGCTCAATGGCCAAGAGGTTCATGGTATTGGTGAGTTTGGAGTCATTGAATTGATCACGGTATAGTGCTGAGGTAGTGCACATAGAGTTTATGAGTACACATGTTGGTTTGGTGGCGTCGTACGCATTATTGGAGAGAGCGTAACCGGCTTTGATACCGCCTAGATGAGGGACTTGTACTGTTTTCGTAGCAGCCATTTTGAGTCTGGTGGTGTTTTCTTGGATGGGTTTTCGTTTTGGTCAGAATCTGTGAGCGGAATTGAGTTCGGAGAGGGATGATGGGATTTCGAGTACCGAGAGAAATCGGAGGGATCAACGGTGGGCTCGGAGTGAAAGATGTTTAGCGTCTCCATCAACCCACTTCACGGTAGTAGTCTCGGCCGCGTTTTCGTCCGCATGTGTACAGCGGGTCCGTCGTGACACCGTTGCCTGCTAGATCGGGATATAGGGCCGTTCCGTTTGACGTGCCAAAATTAATCTTTGTGAAACTTTATGTTTACCGAGGGTATGGAAGTCGGGACAAATTATCAATTGGGATGAACTTAATAACTACCGAGTGGTTGAAATCCCTACCCATAATCCAAATGCTTGTCATTCTCTATTCCCTCCCTTTGGCAATACGATGAGACAAATCTTCATCGTGCATGAACTTAATAGGTCCACTCATTAGCGAGGTAGTACTTGCATGCATCAACAGATGTGGTCAAGAGATAACATCGTCACTGACCATCACAATGTCAAAAAAGCCACATGATGGCTAGATTCTACCAACTGCATGGGATAGGAGCTCTTCATCCATGAAGGATCACGAATTCAACCTTCTCACCACATGGAATGTAACATCGCCGCATGGCGGATCGAGCGGATGTGGATGTTCGCCTCGGATCGACCCCATGTCCATGAGGTCCACTTCAACGTCCCGTGGATTTAGTGTATACTTAGTGTCTCTCCTAAGGGTGAAAAGTCCGGGGTTTCACGTTCCTGGCACGTCTTGATATTCTTCCTGTGGGCTGTTCTGCCTTGGCATGGTCGCGAACCAACAGACCTTTAATAACAAGCACCTGGAGATAGATATTTACAAATCTTGGACGTCCAGCTTCATATTTGCTCCCACACCCGTCGACAAATCCCTGACTCCCTCGCTGCTCAAGACAAGAGCACAATGGATGATCAAGATAACCTCCAGCCATGGACAACAGCGACTGTGATATCGGTAACAGTCCTGGCTGCTACGGTAGTTGGTGTCCGTATACTCTCACGATACGAAAGAAAGCAGCCACTATGGTGGGATGATTGGATGATACTATGGTCAATGGTATGAAGAACACATGACCACAACACCAAGTGTTGTCTAGGAGTTGTGCTGATACTCTACTCACAGGCCTGGAATCTGGTGGTCGTTGGATTCATCTTCGGCATGCTGAAATGCGGCATGGGACTCCACGCCACCCAAGTACCCATCACAGATATAGTCCTGATGGCCAAACTACTCCTCGTCGCTGAGGTCCTCTACGCGTACAACTTGGTCTGGACAAAACTCAGTTTACTGATGATGTACTACCGAATTTTCCGCTTCCCATACTTCAAGCGGTTCGCTTATGGAATTGGATCTTTCGTGATTGCTTGGGTCATTTGCATCACGTTCCTATTTATCTTTATCTGCGTCCCGGTGCAGAAGCTATGGTATCCTAAATTGCCTGGCCATTGTATTAACCAGGTCGGGACGTGGATCGCGAACGCTACATCAACTATCATCAGTGATCTTGCGACTTTGATTCTTCCCATCCCGCAGGTATGGAAGTTGCAACTTCGAAAGTCTCAGAAGATCGCCCTGACAGTTGCCTTTGGTCTTGGATTCTTGTACGTCTTACCACTCCTTTGGCTGTAGACCGATACTTTCTTGCCTCATGCTAGAATTGAGAGCTAACAACCACACAGCGTCGTCTTCGCATCCGTCTACCGATTCACGATCTTGTTCTCCTACAGTGCGACAGACCCATCCTATACACTCGCACCAACCGTAGGCTGGACCTCAATCGAAATGTCCGCCGGAATAATATCCGCCTGTCTCCCAACCATCGGCCCAGGACTCCGACTCATCTTCCGCGGCCTTGGTATCAAAGGACAAATGTTCGGTCTCTTCGGACGTACAGGTTCAACTCAGCTGTCCAGAGGCGGGGATACAAATCTCAATAGTGGCGTGGGGGGATTGCATTCGGACCCAAATTCTACGAATGAGCATGGAGATAGTAAGAGAGGTAGCATTGGACCTTTTTTTCGGTTACCAGATAATGGATCGAAGCCGGTGGACTCCAAGTTGAGGCCTGAACATGGTTATGAATACACGGTAACGAGCTTACCTGAGACGAAAGGAGAGTCGGATAGCTTGAGTGGTGATGAAGTTCCACTGCATAGTATTGCTGTGAGAACGGATTTCAAGCAAGAT
Source organism: Helotiales sp. EF0021 (assembly GCA_000292665.1). Lineage (NCBI taxonomy): Eukaryota > Fungi > Ascomycota > Leotiomycetes > Helotiales > Helotiales sp. EF0021. Next base: position 7,672 of record AIET01000241.1, read on the forward strand.
GTAGCCAGATGAAACATGGTACTTGCTGAGTCCTAACGATCTGAGGAAACATGATATAATGCCTGTGAGCGAATAGAAAAAAGTAGCATGTAAAATAGAAAATCAAAAAAATTAGATCAGTTCCCGGAATTTCATCTCGCCGGTCGACTTGCAACAAAAGTCCTGAACAGCGGCACGGAACATTTCTGCAACTGAAACGGAAGGTGGCACTTAAGTCAATACTTGAAGGCTTGGTGGCGATGGCGAGTATTGATCGTCAACGGTGACATCGTTCGAGAAAAGCTTTTCGTATGGATATTGATAAATCCGTAGCTTGGGTATTTATAGATGTTCGATTTAGCCTGTTGTTGAAGCGAGTTGGGACGGGATGGCCTAGACCGTCGCGTAAGGTTACTTTCGCCGCTCACGGTTCCAGAAACACCACCGATTTTTGTCTTTTTCATAATTGTTTGACTGACATAGAATCGTCTCGAGGATTGAGGACCGGAGTACTGCAATATGTGAGCAGAGAGCGGCTTGACGGAGCTCGGGAGCCGTATTTCCCGGGCTAGTGCCACTTGCGCCTCACATGCCTTGACTTGTTGATAACCTTAGATTTCAGGTTTCAATATCTTTGACATCGACCGCAAAATCAACTATGTCAACTCGTGAAACTCGGTACAGGATCTGAAGACGACAAGACTCTTTCCCATATGTTCAGTCTCAAAAGAATTGCTGACATTGTCTGACAGTGTGTGTCTGACAGTGTGTGCAGAGAGACCAAATTAATAGCACTCCCCTCGGGAAGCAGTTGGAATGCCAATCCGTGCCGAGTACGGTCGATGGGAACTGCATCTTTAGCAGGATCTCTCAACTCAGCTCCACCGGTGAGAGGAATCAACCGATGCACTTCTTCTCAATGGCAAGCTATGATCGCGAATGTAATGATTGTGCAGAGCTGTAGCAAGGCACAACTAATGAGATCTGACCACAGAACAAAAGCCTTCCTATAGCCGGATCCCAGTCCATCTCAGCTCTATCGAGCCATCATCCAAGTCAGCAGCTGTCTGATGAAAGTAACAATGCTCGGACTCGTTGCTCTTCCTGGATTTTCGAAGAAGGTGGGAACGATCAGTACCTCAAACTGCGACGCAGTGCTTGCCTTGCCATGTTTGTTGACAAAGCCCTGTTGCCAACTAGTTTGGCAGCATGTGCCCTTTTAGCACCCCCGGATTTACAGATGCAAACATGGAAGAGGTCACTTTGACCGCAATTCTGAGAGCAATACGCCGCTCTCGGATCGTCAATGAACTCCATGTCCTATCACTCTCCGCCGTTATCATTAGCACATTTCTGTTGTTACTCCAGATCACATCCCAACATCTTCCAGGAGCAGACGCCAGTTCGGCAATATCAAGACTTGATCTCGTGGAGAGGAATCAAAAACATACTATCATTTAAGCTGCCAATGCCCCACTACTGCCACTCATTCATCCGCATCATCACCGGATCACCAGCTTCAAGTACGGGGAGCTTTTTCTTGGATTTGTTTGACTTAGACACTTTCTTATTGAGCATGCGTTGGATTTATGAACCGCTTCTCTGGTCTCTAGTCTCTTCCGTCCTTACCATCGACGTTTCATACTCCCTTTCATTGACGCGCTCCACTTGCAATGCAAACACTTCCTTCATTCAGCAATTCAGCATTTAGTACTTGCCAGATCCAGTTGCACTGCCTCAATATCGAAGCTCATAAACATCGCTTAGGAGTACTTCCCATCACGAGGCCACCCCGCCAAGTGACTTTTCGGAGTTTCCGCTAGTTCAGGAACAGCTACCAAGAAAACACCTGCGGGGTAATAAGCGCCCGAGAAATATGTACCATCGTGTTGTACACGACACATCTTCAACACTAGAACTTCCAATCATTTCTGTATACCAAGTATTGAGAACTTTTGGATAGATACTACGCCTCGGCACTCACTTCTCGGAAGAATGATTCTCTGCTTCACCGCGACCAAACGATACGCGAGTTGAAAGGGGAGAAGCCGAGAAGAGCAGTACACAGAGGTAACAAAAAGTACAAAGTGGACGTACTGGACTACAATTCTCTTTTCTTTCCACGATAAGTTGTTCTATTTAGTTAATCTTTCTCTGCGTTTTTTGCACCGAGGATCCTCAAGATGCAGCTGTCACTCACCCTCCTCGCCCTCCTACCCCTCGTTCATTCGACACCTCTCGTCCCTTCAATTCTCCACTCCCTCTTGCCCCGCGATCTGAGTGCCACTACTCAAAATGATGTTGTCAACTTTGTCTCATGCAAGAAGATCACAGTGATCTTTGCTCGTGGCACTAATTCGCCAGGAAACGTCGGATCCTCAACCGGAACACCCTTCTTTCAAGCCATCGGAGCCATGATCGGTGCTGATAACGTTGCGGTTCAAGGAGTGGATTATCCTGCAACAGTCGATGGCTTCTTGAAGGGTGGAGACACGGCTGGTGGGACACTGATGGCGAATTTGACAGCACGGGCCATGAGTCAATGTCCGAACTCGAAGGTGGTTGTAAGTGGATACAGGTATGCTTGTTCATTTACTTCCCTCTCGAATGCAATGTTATATCGGTTCTAACCATGCTTATACTCAAGGGGGACAGTTGGTCCATATGGCAGCCAAGCAACTCAGTCCAGTTGTTGCAGCTAATGTATCGTCCGGTAAGTTCTACACTTATCAAATACCAAACCTTGACCAATTACTAACCTCATGAACTAGTCGTGATATTTGGTGACCCAGACAACGGAACCGCAGTTGGGATCATCGATCCATCAAAGGTTCTCATCATCTGTCATGCCAACGACTATATCTGCAAAGGAAGCGTTATTGTTACATCTGACCATCTCAACGTAAGTGATTCTCCATCATGATACTCTGTGCATGTTTTAAAGTCTGTTTTAGTACGCCAACGATGCAAATGCAGCTGCGACCTTCGTCGTCCAAAAGGCTGGTCTCTAAGCGAGGTTATGTAGGGGGTCTGGTTCAGAAATTACGCGGAAATTGGTGTCCTGAGGCTTTGCTGTCTCATAATGCTACAGAAAGTTCAACCACTATTGATCATCCTTGAATATATATCCTTCAATCGACGTGGTTGGCCACGAACCCTTCTTCATCCATTCATTTGGTCTCACGTGCCCTCTCCTCTTCATAGGCGCCCGCCTCGGTTCAGCCACTCTAGTAAAAACCCCTCGCTCAGGGCTGCTGTGCCACTAGCTTACTGCCAATGCCTCAACTCCCGAATCCTTCACGCATTTACAGGGCTGGTAAGGATGAACAGAAAATATATGTTCTGCTTACGCCCAGAAATTATCCATCTCTTCAAAGACAAACACTTCCTGCACCATGCTGTCGAAAGTATATCTTCTCATCGCAATTCTAGGCGCATCAATCAATGCGCATACCGTAATTAGCTATCCAGGATGGAGAGGAAATAATCTAATCACAAACGAGACATTTCCATATGGAATGCAATGGTCATATCCCTGTACCTCTCCCTCCCCCACCATACTCCCCCTTCTCTCATCACCAACAAACTAAACCCTTCCCAGGCGGCGGTCTCCCCGCAACAATAAACCGCACAAAATGGCCCATAGCAGGCGGCGGAATCGCCATCCAACCAGGCTGGTTCACCGGCCACGCCAGCTCCCTTTTCTACATCAATCTCGGTCTGGGCACATCAGGACCGCAAGGTGGTCCTCCGAATGAATCTTTTCCGATGGTTAAGCCGTTCCAGGTTGATGGACCGAGTGATCAGCCGTATCCGGGGACTTTTTGTTTGCCGCAGGTGCAGATTCCGGAGGGGGTGGGTGTGAGGGTTGGGGATGAGGCGACTATTCAGGTTGTTGAGACTTTGGGGCATGGGGGTGCGTTGTATAATGTATGTTTTGTTTCTGGTTTCGGGGATAGTGAGAGGTTGAAGCTGATAAGGGAACAGTGCGTAGATATCACATTCGCTGAGGTGATAGATGTTACTGAGCTTTCGGTAGAGAATTGTTTCAATAGCACGACTATCGCTTTCAAGGACCCATTCGTAGCTGAGCCGCAGTCGTCATCTGTAACGACTGCAGCGACACGAACAGGCACACTTTTTGCATCGGAGACTGGGGCATCGGAGACTGGGTGTACGGTTTCTACCATTAGTGCAGCCTGTCCTACTCAAAGCGCATGTCCTTCATGTAATGGAGAGTCTAGTGTGAAGGAGGGGATTGGTCGGGTGCTCCCTCTTGGAGTCCTTGCTTTGGGGATATTAGGGATCTGAGGAATCCCGCGTCTATACCGTTGTCATATTTATAGGAACATACTATGTGCTCGTATTATTTTCCCCAGTCACAAGACTAGGTAAAAACCTGTAGAAAGAAATTTTATTTTATTGTGTTCAATACTAAGCGCGCAGCCGATTTCTCTTGTTCAAAGCTTGAGAGCTTTGTGAAAAATAGATTGGGGATTTGAGTAGGGAATTGATAAAATATTTAGTGTAAGCAGTGATCTTTAAGTTGAGAGGTGTACAGAATAAGGGTGGAGACGAATAAATTCTGCAGCAAGAGTGAATTAAGCGAGTCTGATTCACCCATTCACTCTACTGCTCAACACAGATTTTGAACGTTGAGAGGGAATATATACCCTCGAACCTTCAACTTCAGGACCGGCAGAACAGATTCGCCAACCATATCTTACCATTCAAGATGAAGAGGGCACCAGAATCTGAAACACCTTATGCCTTGGTTTGAAGATATATACCGCAGCGTCACAAAGGTGAAGGAACTTATCGTGGAAGTCTTCTGGGCGAGCTGGAGTCGGTTTTAGAAGGTAGTGTTCAACGGGCGTTTGGGTGGTTGACAACAAATGTTGATTCGACAACAACTTCCTTATTTTGTTGACAGTAATATCCAAGAAACTTTGATCAAGTTTCTGTGATACTCTTCTCCCCAGCTTCTGTCGACTCACAAATCACGGTTGAATTGAAAGCACTAGCGAAGGACATGCTGCTGGAATAATTGACACAAGAATCCTAATGTATGTTTCGTTCATCTTTTCTTACAGGCTTGAGAAATTCTTGTTATTGAAGAAGTACGAAGGTATTTATATCGTTGGAGGATTGGAATCTGGCTGGAAGAATAGATTATGAAGGAATGAAGTGAAGTTTTAGGAGGGGCAGTGGTAGCATGGATGCAGGCGAAACTTTGAAAGTGAAGCAAGGACTCGGAAGTGAAACTAATATTCTGTAAACTGAACCCCAAGTGTAAGGTTGAGAAGTGAATACCCATGCTTCCTTGATATCAAAGACCTCACTGTACTACCCTCCCCTTTCTCGTATAAAACCACTGCTCGTGCTCGTGCTCAAAGAGTTGAACTGGTGCACAGAAAGACTATGAGCAAAAATCTGAAGACTGTCTTTTCTTCTTCCCCGTTTGTGAGCTTCGATGACGTCTCACAAGTTGATGTCTCCTTTTTGGGGGGTGGGGGGAGGGGGGGCTGCACAGGTATACAGCAGAGAGCTTTCTCGGAAACACTAGGATCTGGATGAGGAGTGGTCGCGGGGTGATTGACAACAGGTCGAACGTTGACAACACTTATCTCCCCTAATCATATTCCGCCCTGCTTGAGCTCAAGCACCAGACAGCGAAACTCACATCCGCTCAACCAACCGTTACGATAGACTGAGAGAAACAACTCATTTCCAATAGCTAGCTGATTGAAAGCCGCGGCAATCCCAGTGGCTCATGCCTTCCTGTGGTTAGGTCGTGTTTCTGCGTCTTTGCAAAGAGATTGGATGCGAGGTATATATACCTAATGTGTAGCAAGCGAGTGTGAGAACAACTGTGAAAAGTTAGGTTTTCAGAAGTGAATTGGTGAATTGGTGAATTTTGACCACGTTGCTTGTTTGAAGCTGACGGGATAAAATCCTCTCTCATGGTTGGAAATTAATAAGCAAAGGCAACGGGGAGCCTAAAGGATCGGAAGCTAAAAGACATTAACTGTCGAAGTAAAAAAGCTGTATAGTACCAAGCTAAAAGTTGACAATAACGACCACCTTTCTAAAAGCAAAGAACCTCCATTTTGGCAAATGTAGCTTATGTAACGAAACTATAATGAAGATGAGCTACTCATAGCGAGAAGCTAAACCATAGTGTGACGCGGCTGGACCGTTAGGTTAGAAGTTTTTTATATTCGAGGAAGGTGGTGTTTGAAGTGTGAGTAAGGAAGGAGAAGGGTTTTATATAGGGGTTTGATTGGAGGTTGGAAAGGTGTGAAGTGAATTTGGTAGGCGATGGGGAAGTGAATGGGAGGTGAATGGGAGGGGGTATTGGGTACTAGGGGAGCAAAGACTGGAATGTAAATGGATATCATTCGTAAGCATCGAGTGCATCTAGCTTCTAATCATGACCACGAGACTAAGTCCTCTCTGAATCAATGAAATATATACAAAACACTCCAAGCAAAACTAATATATACACCTCTTCACTCCATCATATACAACATCCCCGCACCGTCCCGTCACCCCTCAAGTTCTACTAGAATCAACATTCTCAACCATCTCCATCCGCCCTTTCTCCCCACCCTTCTCACTCTCACTATCCCTCACCACCGTCGGAACAACATGATCCCCCCTAAAAATATCCAACTTCGTCCCCGCAAACTTCCTCGCACTAACACCCCTCTCAAACAGGACATCCATCTCTCCATACGTCCTCCCCTTCGGCTCAGGCAGTCTAAAATAAATCCAGACAATACAACACGCACAACTTCCCGCCCAGAAAAACGCGCTCTTGGCACCCCATCCCCAGCCGTTGGGTGTGGGTGTCAATTGGTAGGTGGTTAGGACATTTACGACGATTCCGCCGACGTTGTAGAAGTTCCGGGCCAGGACGATGGTTTTGGCTTTTAGACGGGTGGAGGATACTTCTGCGACGAGAGCGTAGCATACGGGTCCTACCGTGAGGTCGTACACGAATGTGAAGAGTAATAACATGCTCCCTATAGCCCAGCGAGAACCGATGTTTGTTGATGGTGCTATGGCTGTGAGTCCGATGACCATGAGAAGACCGAAGAGGACCAGAGAGCCGTTCAGGTAGAGAGAGCGGCGACCAGCGCGACTCATTAAGAACCAGGATCCGATGGTGCCGATCATGCCCAGTGCGTATTGGCCCATTGAGAGATTGAATGCTTGGACGGTTGGGAGACCGGCTTGTTGGTAGAAGTAGGTTGAGTAGCCCATGAATGTGCTTCCGCAGAGTGTTTGCACGATCCATGTCATACAGGCGATTTCGGTACGGCGGAGATCGATGCCTTTGAAACAGTCTAGGTAGGATGTTCCGGCGGAAATCTGTTTCTCGATCTCGTTGGTGTGGGTCATCATGGAGATTGTGGAGTCGGCGTTGAATGTTGGATCACCTCGGGTGGTGAGACGGAGGAGAGCTTTCTTTGCGTCTTCGACGCGGCCTTTACGGACTAACCACCAAGGAGATTCTGGGGCGAAGATTACGCCAATGAGGATTGGGACGGGCCACATCCACTGGATTGCAAATGGAATTCGGTATGCCCACTGATCTTGGCGGGAGAGGATGGCGCGGAGGACTCCAGATGCAATGAATTGTCCCATGACCCAGCAGAGGTTGACGTATGTGCAGAGATAGGCGCGGAGAGCGACGGGGCAGACTTCCGAGGCGTAGGCGGTGGTGAGTGTTTGGAAGACACCCCATGGGATACCGCAGAGGATCTCTCCGACTAAGAGAGTTTCGACGTTGTGTGCGAAGAAGGGGATGAAGATGAATGCGATCATCATGAGTAGAGAGGCCATCATTGTCTTTCTGTAAGAGTTATTAGCTGCTGGCTTTGGCAAATTGTTGAGGAATCTCACCTGTATCCGTATTTCTCGGATATGATACCGTTGATGAAGAGACCGATGATTTCACCACAAAGAGCACCATTGCTCAAGCCCGATTTCCAAGGAGCGGGAACAGTGTACGTTCCATCATCAGTCACGACACCGTATTTCTTGTTGAATTGTGGTAGGGCGTAAAATGAACTGAGTAAGACGACGTCATATCCTTCCATGACAATCGCGGTGGAGAGAAGAATAGACCATCCAACAGCCTTTGGGTAGAGCTTGATGGCTTGCATAAAGCTCATCTCATGTTCCTTGGTGGTGGCATCTCTGGCTTCGGCAGACAGGTCGGCGAAATTGGCAACTGCAACAGAAGCTTTGCGGACAACGGTGTCTTCAGGATGGAGGGTGTTGTCGTCGGCAGCGACTTCTTTGATCTCGGAGTGTCGACGCATGGTAGTGGTTGACCTCGATTAGAGGATGTGAGCTGTTGAGGTGTATCGAGGAGTGAAAATGAATTGAGATGAGGTGTCTGGGTGTCAGAACATGATGGGAGGAGGTTGTATCCTTATATCTTGGAGTTGAACCTGGGCTGAGAGTATACAAAAGCTGGAAGAGGTTGATTGAAGCGTTGCATTGACCAATAGGTGAAATACAAGCACACACTAAAGCCGCCTTGGGAAACTTGCAATTCAGCGACAACCTTGGGAGTCCGGGGTATAGCGCCACTTCGATAAGCTGTCTAGTTTGGGCTGGAACGCAAGGAGAGGTGTGAGTGGTCAATTGGACTGGGACTGCCGATTGAGAGAGATAGGATTCGAGGGGGGATGAGGAAATGGTGTTGGGGAAAGACAGCGAGTGGAGTCCCAGCCTCTTCAGCTTTGCTGGGCATGGGGTTGAGGGGTCAGTGGCGATGCGAATTGGGTTAGGGGGGAATGCTAACTTTCGGGTTCGAGACTGGCCATGGTGCGCTATTCAGGATGCCCATGGCTCGGGACTATTCGCGCTTGTGACGAACAAGCATCAATGCCGCAACTTTGAGCGAGGAAGAAACACTGGAGAAAGGCAATCATTGAATGCATTGCGACGAAGTAGAATAGGAAAGTAGAAGATGACTTTTTGTGACAAAGATGTCCCAGGACAGATGTTGTTGAACATTATGAGAATCGGTTTACCCCGCGATCGAGGTTGCGCTGCCAAGGGATCGAAGGCACGAAGAATACCAAGCGCACACCAGAAACTTTCAGGACTCAGCACCCGAGTCCATTGACCCCATTTCCAAGCTCGAGACAGCAGTTTGTGGTGAAGATCCGGGGTCAATGATTCCCTCGCGTCATGGTCCGACATCACAACGGCATTAGAGAGCAATGATAGCAACCCTCTCTCCATGCATGCACCGAACCATAACGCCTTGCCCGCAAGCCGTCGTCGGTGGTACTCAAGACCAAGGCCGCGAGTTTCGCCTGAATATTCGCTAGAAATGTGAATGGCTGGTTCGCTCGCTGAATCTCTCGCTCAAACTTTCGCTACTGCTGAGCTTGGAGAATGAGGGGTCATCACGAGGTTGAGCTTGGACAGTGCCGTGAGTATGGTCGTGGCGTGGCGTTGATAATGCAGCTTCAAGGCTCAGTAACCTACGCGGAGTATGCGACTACGTACGCATTCCTCGATTTTTACCTTGACTGATATCGTGGAGCAGAGAGCCACGTGACTTGATCGCATGATGGCCCCTTCGAGTTTGTCCTGCTCTGTCTGCATCGTCCCGACTGTGGGGTATTAAGCCATCTGGACTTGCATCTGGTCTTGAAGCTTGTGTCGACGTCAATTAGCAATTAGCACCAGGCATACTTTTCGTTTCCAAGCCACTCCGGCCTTTCCTTCTCATCGTACCACAACAGACTCCCAATACCATCTTCTTCCCGCTCAACGATATCATGCTTGATGCCCATCCGTCTGACCAGCCTCTGGACTCGTTGATCAGGGTTCCAGATCTTCACCACATCCAAATTCCAAGCAGCAGCTTCAGCCTGGGCACTTTGAAAGACCGACCGAAGCTGTGCTTGTAATTCTTTTCCGTTGCCCTTCTGCTCGCCTTCTCGTCCTTGATCTTGATGATCAACGACGAGTCGCAGAATGTACAACACGTTGCCTGATAGTACAGCACCTGGATTGGCATAGAAGCGGTGCGTCCAGATAGCCCAAACTCTGTTTCCTGGGGTCCCCACGATCGCACCTTTCATGCGAGGTATCTTTCCGAGTAGAGTCTGGGCAGCGAAGTCCTCTTTGGCGTGGTGCCAGAGCATGTGGTCATGAGTTGGAATGATGATCATCCGATCTCGTCCAGTCGGTAATGAACTCGCCAGAACTTTGCGGACCATGGCCTCATCTTCTCTGCAGAGTTTATCGAGATCATCTTGATAGAGAGACTTGACGTCTTTCAGCTCAGTCTTTCCTGTGATCGCAGGAAACTCAATATGCGTATTGTTGGTTGCAGGTTCCCATCCGAGATTGGCGTAGTACTTGGATCCGATATCAGAGTACAGTATACTCCCTACACATCTCTCTCCATCTCCTACCTGCCACCCCTTCAACACCTCCGCCAACTTCTTCAACATGACTTTCGCATATCCCTTTCCTCTGTACTGGGGATCGCAGAACACACTCGCGATCCCATGAATGATCACTTCCTCCACCTTCCTATTGCTTTCCACTCTCCCATCACTAACGAGAGCTCTCTTTCGATACGTCTCACAGGAAGCGAGAATAGGTCGCTGACCCGGAGTTGCGTTCTGGGGAACGAGGATCCACATTGTCATTCCACCATCTTTGGCTAATGGTACAGTGAGCAAATGGGCGGATTCATCCATGAACTGGTCCAGTGACAATGCATCGCGCCAGGGAATGGATATCAGACGCCAGATGGCTTGACACTCGCTTGGGGTCGGGTGAGCGAGTACGAACTCAGGGGCCATTTCCGCGGAAGTGGTAGCGAGGGAGCTCATGCCTTGAGATGGACTTGGAGGCTCTGGGGAACTGTGGTAGCTTGCTTAGATTATTATCGACGTCTCGAATGACTGGATGTTGTGCATGTTGCAAGTTGAATATGCTGGCTGTACATGTGAGTCTCTCAGACTCATCCCACTTTCCAATTCGAGAATGACATTCTGGAGCATTTGAAGCAACGTGCAAGAGGAGGATCTTGAGCTCCCAGATGCCTGATTCGACGCTAGTCAACAACTTGTGTTGTAAGCTATCGAGTGAGTCGCGGCGCTGGCTTCGAGCGCGTCTGAGAAGAGGCTGGGTCATGTGCGCTGCGTTCTCAACCTCAGGCACTCGAGATGTTCTTTGGACGCGAGAAGTTCCAGCGAGAATTCCACCGACTTCACCAACAACATCTCTTCGTTCTGGACCAGCACCACCACAAATATCCACACGACTCTCCGCTGCACTATCACTTGTAGCTGGCGCCACAATCTGCAAAGCTAATTTGCCTCCACTATCAATATTCTGGAGTCCCGGATATCCAGCCCCCAGATAGTGGGGTAGATTCCCATAATGGTAGGTATCGATTCCTTCTGAATGGCAGACATCGTCGATCCTCCCTTCCTGGGACCATTTTGAAGCTGCATTGCTATCGTGATTTGATCAGTAAGCAGGTTTCGAGTCAGTCACAAGGAAAGAACGGGTCTGCTCGCGGTTTCTCTCGTGGAAGACAGTTCTTTTGCCAGCACTCAAGAGAACCCCTCTTCTCTTTTCTCTTTCCTCAGTCTCTCTTCTGCTTCCTTCCACTCCACCGAGTCTCTCTGTGTCTATACCAAAAACACCTCCCATCTTCTTGTTAACGATATCAAAATGACTGTCACCAAACGTATCTGGTGGAAAGATGGTGTTGTCTATCAAATATACCCCGCCTCGTTCAAAGACTCAAATGGCGACGGACTGGGCGACATTCCCGGCATAATCTCCAAGGTTGATTATATCAAGAATCTCGGTATCGATATTGTTTGGGTGTCTCCCATGTACGACTCTCCCCAACACGATATGGGCTACGACATCTCCAACTACGAAGCTGTCTATCCTCCCTATGGCACAGTCGCAGATATGGAAATCCTCATCGAAGCCTGCCATTCCCGCGGAATGAAGATGATAATGGATCTGGTCATCAACCACACCTCGGATGAGCATGCATGGTTTCAAGAAAGCAAGAGCTCAAAAGACAACCCAAAACGAGACTGGTATATCTGGCGACCTGCGAAGTATGTGGATGGGAAGAGGATGCCACCGAATAACTGGAGGAGCTTCTTCAGTGGGAGTACGTGGGAATGGGACGAGCATACACAAGAATACTACCTGCATCTCTTTGCGAAACAACAGCCTGATCTCAATTGGGAGAATGCCGAGGCGAGGGAAGCAATCTATAAATCTGCCATGGATTTCTGGTTGAAGAAGGGGGTTGATGGTTTCAGAGTGGATACGGTCAACATGTACTCTAAGGGTACTGACTTTCCTGATGCTCCAATTACCGATCCTGGAGTGTTCGAGCAACCTGCTCCAGGATTGTTCTGCAATGGTCCTAGGATGCATGAGTTCTTGAGAGAGATGAACAGTCAAGTTCTTTCAAAATACGATACGATGACAGTCGGCGAGCTTCCACACACACCAGACCCGGCACACGTTCTTCGGTATGTTGGATCAGGAGATAAGCAATTGGACATGGTTTTCCAATTCGATATTGTGGATCTTGGAATCGGCAAAACACACAAGTACGAATACGAAGGCTACAAACTCCCAGAACTGAAACAAGTTGTCTCGAAATGGCAGAAATTCATCGAGGGAAGTGATGGTTGGACAACCGCTTTCTGCGAAAACCACGACCAAGGACGTTCCGTATCCCGCTACGCATCCGACGCCCCCGAGTTCAGAGAACGGTCATCAAAGATGTTAGCAGTCATGATGTGCGCCATGACCGGTACACTATTCATATACCAAGGACAAGAAATAGGGATGATCAACGCTCCCAAAGACTGGCCAATTGAGGACTACAAAGATATCGAATCAATTAATTACTACGAGTCCGTCAAAGCGCGAGGAGGCGATGAGAAAGCATTAGCGCATGTTATGAAGAGCATACAGATCCTAGGCCGAGACCATGCCAGGTTGCCTATGCAATGGGATGATTCCGCCTATGCAGGTTTCACATCCAAAAAAGATGGTGCGTGGATGCGTACTAATGTTAGCTACGAGGAAATCAACGTCGCGAGACAAGAAAAAGACCCTAACTCGGTGTTGAGTTTCTGGAGGAAACTTATCAGATTGAGGAAAGAGTATAAGGATGTTTTCATTCATGGCGCCTTTCAAGAGTTTGATGTTGAGAATGAGGATACTTTCCTCTTTTCAAAGTCGTATGGGAAGGATAAGGCTGTGGTCGTATGTAACTTCACGGACAAGGAGCAGGACTTTGTTAGGCCGAAGGATGTAGGTGGGAAGTGGGAGTTGTTGGTGAGTAGTGCTGAGGGGGTGGATGGGACGGAGAAACTGGGTGCGTATGAGGGGAGGATTTATTTGGTTAGTTGAGGGAGTTGGGTTTAGGTTTCATGCTTGGTACTTGCTTGGTGCCTGATAGTTGTTTAGTTTGATGCTGGAGCGTTGAGTGCTGCTTTCTTCGAGTTCTCGAGGTCTTCACTGTAAAGGTTAGGACAAGCAGTCGATCGGGTGTAATGAGATATACATAAAACGATGAATACATGGTATCAAGCTTATGTTCTCACTTTTCTCATTATTCTTCTTTGGCCGATGTCTAGTACTAAACATCCACGTTGAACCACTTCAGCATGCCAAGGCAGATCAATTGTATCTTCTTTACTTATCTCGTTCCTTTCCAACGGACCTTAATAGAATTACAAGTTTCAGTCCTCTCTCGAAATCTCCCCCCTTATCTCTGACTTCCTCGTCTATTCCAGCTTAAATTTTTGTTATTAGTTAATTGTTATTCTTTAGCGTTCGAGAATATAGTAGGTTATTGGGACTATTTATGTCGCAGAGTGAGGAACGGATGTGTGGGTTGTGGTGGTGATTATAAATTTATAGAGAGCGTGTGTGTGTTTAAGATACGGGTGAGGGTGAAAGCTTGGGTGAGATGAGAAGGGTGTGGGGATGTGTTTGTTGCATGGGATACTTCGGAGGATTTATGTGTTTAGATAAGAGGAGAAGAACGCTTTTAAGTGGGATTTCTTTACTCTAGAGTCAAGATGTTTATTCATATTTGAGAGAGTGGTGTAAAGTTTGGAATGATTCATTGTGCGAGAGATTTGGACATTGGAGGTTGTTAGGCAGTGGTTGAGCTTATGTTGCGGCTGGAGAGTGTTAGAATAGGCTCTGCTTGGGTAGGATGACGGGTGTATATAGTACATGTGAGTGGACAAGAAAGGGGAGACGATTGCCCGACTCGCTAAACTACCCCGCGCTTACCCCACCATTGCTGTCTCCGTTTACTCTGCCACTGTTTATTTTGCCAAGTATCACAGACGCTCATCCATAGTCATCAAGTTCTCGATAAAATGATTCTACCTGTAATAATATTTCAGAGCTGACGGGTGCTATACTCGGAGGTTCGACGCTCTTGCTAGGCTAGGAAGCAGACAAGGATCCGAACCAAATGAGTCATCCTCATCTATTTCAAGACTCTTTTTCTTCACATCTTCTTAATACATAACGCTCGAACTTCCAAGTCAAATTAAGCAAGATACCAATTGCACGATACATCTCACTCCACGACTTAGTCAACATACACACCAAAATGTCCTATTCCGAGATGGAGCTCGAAGACGTCGTCCCTAGAGACTTGGATTATCGAGGAGATACTATAGCGCTACTGTCTCCCTCGGCACGAGTAAACGACATCTTTCCTCTTCGACTCTCGCGCGCTGTATCAGCTATCGAAAAGCTGGGATTTAAGACGAAAGTTATATATACGCCAATACCAGAGAATGCTACACATGAAGAGCAGATAAACCATAGGGTGGGGGAGTTGCATCGTGCTTTTGAGGATGAGGAGGTAGATGGGATTGTGTGTACGATTGGAGGTCTGAGTGCGAATGAGTTGTTACCTTATATCAGCTGGGACATCATCAAAGACAATCCGAAGGTTTTTGTTGGGTTTTCGGATATCACGGTATTGCATATGGCTATTTATAAAATGACTGGATTAAGGACATTTTATGGACCAGATGCGATCCCGTGTTTTGGAGAGGTTGGGGGACCATTGGAGTTTACGGTCAAGCATTTCATGAAGGTTGTTGCTCCGGATTTGTTGAGGCCAGTGGGGGTGTTGCCGCGGAGTGGGGAGTTTACTGATGAATTTGTGGATTGGGGAAATGAGGAAAAGGAGCTCAGAACAAGGTAAGAAGAGTCTCGAATCACAATACGTGGTACTACATTGAGATACTCTAGGAGTAGATCAACTGTCAATTTTCTGAGATACTGAGCGTTATTGCACTATGCTGACTCTGAGAATACAGGCAGCTGGAAAAGAATTCAAGCTGGACATGGTTACGGCAAGGCACCTGCCGCGGTTACCTCACAGGAGGCTGTCTCCCTTCACTTCTCCAACTCGCGGGTACCAAATACTGGCCCTCATTCAAGGACAAAATTCTATTGCTCGAGACTCCAAAGGGTGAAAAACCAGATAGTCCCTTCCCTCTCGATCAAACGCGCTCCCTCCTCGCTGACCTTGTCAACATTGGAGTCTTCGACGAGATTTCCGGGCTGATTATTGGACGGCCAACTAAATACCAAGGAGAAGAATTGGAGGCATTCAAAAACATGATCTTGGGAATGTGTAGTAAAGAAGGATGGAACTTTCCGATTCTCTTCGGTGTTGATGTTGGGCATACAGATCCCATACTTACCATTCCTTTGGGCGCGATGTCAAGACTGACATCTGAGATGGATTGTTGGGAGATTCTGGAGGGAGGTGTTATGGATCCCGAAATGGTGGCGTTTTGAGGTATTGCGACTTTTTGAAATTCAATATACGTAACATAGAAAGGCGCCTTCGCTATCCATGACATCTTCCACCAGTTGATCGTCAGCCAGGCCCGCCATTGGTAATATGTCTGTCGGAGATGCGGATGATGCTTTCGAGGTATCTTTTCCTTGCTTGGAGAAATTGTCTGCGGGGCCGAAGAACTCTTTGAGTCTTATTTCGGGGTCTCTCTGCTGCCATAGCCACCATAGACGATCTACTTGCGTATGATGAAGGAAAAATACGGGATCTGCCAATGCTGTAAGTATATGCCAAGATGGATGGGACTCAGAACTTACCATTCGGAGCTGCTAGAGACATCCACTCTCCATTCACAAATTGCGGAATGGAATTATGCGCCCCTTTCTCAAACATATCGAAAAAACTATCATAATCCGGTTGATTCAATGTCTTCTCAACATTCTCAGGCGAGACTTGGAATTGCAATTCCTCAAGTTGGTCCTTGGATTTTGGGTCCGCGCTCAGAAATCCTCGAGCCATGCAATGAGGCCAGAATTGAGTTTCATGAGAGTTCATGCTGTGACTAGTGCCATTCCATGCACGACTCGAGTTTGAGAATGGGCCTTCGAGGACGCAGTGGCCTCCGAAGAATGGTTGGGGTGTGTTGAGATCACCGTTACCGCCGAAACCGAGAGTTTTGTCCCAGATGGGGGATGCGGAGAGGTCTTCGTGGTCTAGTGTCCAATCCCAGTATCTGGTTCATTGTGAGTTTCTGTCTTAGATTCGAGGAAGCTGGGGATCGAAGAATGAGAGGGGAACATACGGAAGTGGCCCACGATATCCGCATTGCTGTCTCAGAGCCTGTTCATACACATGGACATACAGTCGATGCCAGGGCAAGAATGCAGCAGCATAGTGTGAGAAGCTTCCCGTTTCAGCGTGCGCCAGGACGAAGTCGTCGTAGATGGATGTTCCTTCCCGCTTTTTGGATGGGGTTTTCGCTAAGCACTGCACTGAAGATATGTATGTGAGTTTCTGAGTGTCGTCAAGTGTTCGCCATTCTTTTCTGTTGTGAGGTTCTAAACATGTGTTCTGTACTGAGGAGTCATGAGTATTGATTGAAAGTTCGGATCGTCCAAGATGGAAGGAGAAGGCAGAGACGGAAGCAAGTATCACAACGGAAAAACAGGCGATGAGGACTTTCAACCACTGCCGTCTTTGCGTTGCACGTCTATGTTGATAGAAAAGTTAGATTGTTATTGAAGACATTGGATGCTGGTTGACTGTACTGACCGTGTTGTCAGGGGAGTATCACTCTGAGCGTCCTCATCCTCCTCATTTCCAAGGGCAAAGTAGTTTTGTCTCCAGAAGCGTACTCCCATCTTGAGATTCAAGGTGGGAGCGACTTCGACGATGCAATGGATCAACACAAAGAATAAGGTTAATTGAGAGGAATTCTGTCTTCGGCCGCTCTTCGTGGATTGGAATACCCGGCCATACCCTTACTGTAGCGCTGACGGTCGTATTGTGATCAATAGCAAACCTCAGCTGGATTTAAATTTGATCATCGTGTACTATCTTTCGTCTCCTTCGGGACGTGGTATCCATCTCCAATAAAAATTGTGAATCAAACACCTGAAAGAGGGCGAGGTCAAGCTTACGTGAAGCTATACGACAGAATGAAGCGACTGGAAGTGAATGTCCTTCGACTATAGTAGCGCATGTAAGCTCGGGTATCTCAGCTTCGGCTTCTCCTGGTATCCTGCCGCATGTGCCGCACAGTGGTGTTCCTTCTGTATCCTGTTGAACAAATTAAGCATAACCAAGCCGGGTTCGAAGTTAGATGTAAAATCCGGGGCGAACTCTAATTGGAGAACTCGGCAATGCTATCCTTCAGTCTATTACTTCTTCGGGAAGTCCGGGCAATCGTTACATTACAGGCTAGTCTTTTTTCGGAAACATTGTGCGATATAACATACGAGGATATTTTAAGCTAAGTTAAATGATGTTAGCATACTCTAGATATGGGGCTAGTCTCTCTGGGAAAGCTTGAAGTAAACTTGGTTGAGATGCGATCAGTAGGTGGCTTACAAACGACGCCGGTGAGACACTCAGCTATCCTTAAGCATCTAGCGACACCACCATAGCCTCAACGGCTGCAAAAGCACGGTTACATTTGAAAATACTGCAGGGTTCAATTCATGTTGATCGTGGCGCGAACTCTCGACCACGAAAGTCAAGCTTTTTCTGTCAAAGTCTGCAAACAAACCTTCCTGTCTCTTCACAGCGCAGACTCTCTGGTCGCAGCCAAATACTTACCCTCTGTTAAACCACTTTGAAGTTGTGTGTGCACACAAATATGGGACCTTATAGAGTCATCAAGGAAGAGCAGGATGAGTGTGATGAGAGCCTCCTATCTCATGACCCGAATCAAGAAGATGGTGAACTTGATGCCTCCCAACAGCGAATGAACTCACGACATTGTCGTTGGACGATCAGAGAAGTGGTACTCATCATGATGATCATGTTATCGAATGTAGCTTGGTATATAAAGTTGCCTCATAGGACACAGCAACCGAGGGAAGCAAGTTACTGTGAGTTTGCCAGCCAACAGGCGGAGATAAGACTAATGTATGTGTTTCTACAGTTGGCGAGCCAAACATGATAATGGTGCCTTTTGATCACGATTGGGTCAACTTGACCGATGAGGGTATGGGAGGTCATCGATATGCTGATGAGATGTGGAAGGACATAATACCGCGTACGTCTCGTGGCTCTAATACCACTTGAGTTACAATGAACAAACTGACGCTCAACAGCCGATGGTGGTTCTGTGACCGTTACCAGAGACTTCGCTGCAAAATACAACCTTCTAGCTAGTACTGAGTCGACTGAAAGACCCGGGGATATGCACTATCTTGTTGCAGGCTATCATCAGTTGCATTGCTTGGTGAGTCCCTCACCCTCCTTCTCAGATTCATCGACGTTGATACCTCTCATTTAGTCAGAGATGCGAGATCAGCTCTACGAGCCCGACAGCATCTCTTCACTTGATCAGGACCGCCGGGATCATGTTCTTCATTGTATTGAGGCTGTACGGCAGGCGCTGTACTGCTTCCTGGACCCTACCCTTATCAACTTGGAAGCCGAATGGCCACATGTGCCGAATGGGCAGCAACATGTATGCCGTAACCGTGATGCGCTGAAGAAGTGGTCGGAGGAGCACAAGGATCTTTTACCAGGGATGTCACATGGTCATTAATTAGTTCAGCAATTTGTATTTGCAGTCAATCTACAGAAGTAAAATGAGATCCAGTTTGTATCTCGAAAGTCCTGAAGCGACATCCAGGTTCACTTGAGCCTACTGTGAAATCATGCTCCTCTCCACTGTACATCTCAACACTCGAAGGTATTTCCAGCTCAATTTACGAAGGCCGTTCAAGTTAATGTGAAGTTTCTAGACAGGTCCACGAACCCTTCTTGATAACGTTCTTAATGTTTCACGCGAGATCTTCCATGAATTCCAGACGTGGACAGTTCACAACATTTGTTGACACTCGACAAATGCAATGGATTTTTTTCTCAATATCTGTAACACAAAAGATTGGTATCTGTGCACATTACTTGCTTCACTGTCCTATTGTCTGCCAGTCCAATGTACTCCAATGCATCATTAAGGCTTAACTCCCCTTCAGGCTGCCCTTTCGACTGCGCAAAGTCGTCCTGTCGAGCCTCCGGATCCTCTTGCTGCCATAACCACCACAATCTGTCCAATTGCACATGATGAAGCCAGAATAATGGATCTGTCAACGTGAGGGTCAGCTCTGGGTAGTTGCAACTCAATAACACATGCTCGAAGAGACGTACCATTCGGAGCAGCCATCCCATTCAAATCACCAATGATTTCGTGATGTATGATGTTATGAAATGTCCCTTCTAGCATATATCGCAGAGACCCATAATCTTTAGCTCGAGCGAGTTCTCCGATAGCTTCGGGCTTTATCAAGTCTCCTGATAACGATCCAATCTCGCCAGAGTCGTAATTTGAGAAACTTCGTGATAGACAATGTGGAGACACAGTCCCATTCTCGTCGTACCGCACCATGACGTCGGAGAACTGTCCAGAAACACAGGTCTTATCCATATTCGCATCTCCTTCGCCACCAAATCCATGGGTGTTATTCCAGATCGATGAAGTCCTCAAGCTCTGCCAGTCCAGTGTCCAGTCCCAGTATCTGAGCACGTATATCAGCGAGGTAGAACAACACCGAGGCTTGAAGTTACAAACGGTAGTTGACCATCAAAGCCACAATGTTCTATCAAAGATTGTTCAAATATTCGAAGGAACATTCTGTGCCAAGGCAGGAAAGCAGCATGATCGTGGACTATCTAGATTGTTAGCTTGTCTCAAGTTACCTAGGTATCCAAAAACGCACTTCGTTTCTCGGACTGAATATGAACCCAAGTAAAGTCGTCCAAGACTGAACCTTCGCCTCCAAGGGTAGAAGGCGTATTGTACAAGCACTTCATTGCGGACAGATAGTCGTTCTTCTCATGTCTTTCTAAACTCCGCCATTCTCTACGAATTGGCGGCTTTAAACATGCACTCGAAGGTGCATATAAAATGGATTTTGAAAAAGAAAACTTGAGGGACAGAAGGTATTCAAGCGCTGCGCCTGTGCTGAAAAGAAGTAGCGATATCACCAAAACAAGAACATTCCTCATTTTGTGACTTCGCTTCCTAATCCTGTACCAGAGTCAATTACGTACTTCCATACAAACAAACGTCAGGAAGTATCAAAACTAGATGGAACTTACGACAATATCTCATCTCCATCAGCTTCTTCGTCAGTGAGCGAGGAGTACAGGTGTCGTTTCGATTTGGCCATCACGAGGCATGCCGTGGGAGAGACAGAGTTTCTTCGGAATTTTCATTGTTGCAGAATGATGCCCTAGGTCAACCAGCTCATGGTGGTCATCCAGGCTAATAGCGGGAATACTGCGGACCCGAGACCCCAGCCTGCTAGTTTTCAGTAGCTGGAGTACGTAAATGGAGTACGTAAATAGAAGACCGACTGCCGGCCGCCGCTATCCTTATTAAGGCAGCCCGTTTTTGGACACTCGTTAAGCTTATTTTCTAAACCTTAAATAGTTCTAGTTGCCGCATTTGTATTCCTCGGTCTCATTGACGTATGGTGGTCCGCTTCGGCGACTACGAAAGGAGAAGCAATTTGCGAACCCGAAGTGCTGCACGACTCCAACGCCATACATTTTTTTTTGGAACGATCATCATCACCAAGACATCATCACTCAAGCCCGCTCAAAAAAAAATTGAATTATTTCAGAAAGCTGAACTTCGCCGCTTCGGTGTGCATTGGTTGCGTGGTATGATCGACAGATGATATCGAATTGCGGGACTGCAACAACATTCGGGAAGCCGCCCCCGCCATGGATGCGGCGAGTATTCTCCAAACATCACGTAAGAAAGATTCCAATGGCACATTGACTACCAGGGGTCATATCAATATACGAGCTGTGCAGAAGTCTTTGCCTACAATCTAAGTGAACAGTAAGCGGCAATAGCCTGTGATACGAGTGTCCCGAATGAGCCTCGGGTTTCTTCAGAATGCCATTGATCTGTTTCTTAGGTTAGGTTGCAAAGTATGTTTTTATGGCAGTCGCTCGAGTTGACATCAAGAGGAACCTTTCACACTCCCAGCTGGCAAAGCAGAACGTGATCTGCACGATTTACATCTTCCTGATGAGGAAGGCGCCGACACTTAAAAATAGCTACGAAGCAGTCAATAGCTCAGCGTCTTAAATTGGTACTATGTACGTGACATCAAGATATAAAGTATAATTGAAAGGAGTTGAGTCACCACACTTAGCTCACTCACCACTGCAATCATCTTCACACATCAGCAACTCCTTATTGCATTATCAACTTCGCATTTTACTAACTGATATCCACTCAAGCAACTAAAGTAAGTAGTCAACATGCAGTTCCGAAACATTCTCATTCTTGCCTTTTGGCATTGGTGCACTGGCAAAGCCAATCCCAGCCGAGGGTTTGCAAGAGTAAGCACAAATCTTCCCGCCATTTGCTTTCTATAACTCTGCTAATACGGTTGTGTAAAGAATTGATGCCCGCGGTAACTACGCCATATACAAGACTGCGGAGACCGGGGATGAGCCCATCGAGAAGCGTGGCAACTATGCTATCTACAAGACTGCTGAAGAGGGAGATACTACTGAGAAGCGAGGCAATTATGCAATCTATAAGACTGCTGAGGAAGGTGAGGAGGTTAACGCGTAAGGAATAAATAAGCTGGTAAGCTACACCTGAAGTCCTACACGATGTGCATATAAGTTTGGATCTAATGCAGCGCTAGGTACATGGAAATTTGGGTGAGGATTGCTCATGGACTTTGGCATGGTCTTATACAGTTGTGATGAGATCTTGGGGTAGATTTGTGGAATTGTTAAAGAGATTGTTGCAATGTACAAAGTCTGAAAGAATCTTCGACGTATACTATGAACTAGTCTCAGTGCACGATTTCAAATTTGATTGTTAGAAAGATGAAACTCGAAATCAAAAAACCTTGCGGCACTGATTACCACACTTTGACGTATGCTTTGTCACTTAGCTATCTTTGAACAATAAGATTATATTGTATCGCGACTCAAAGCGAAGCTGACGTTAGTACTGCGGGATTTGGAAGAATCAATAACCAGATACCCGTCCAAAGAAATGAAAAATCGTATCACATCAAATGAACATCCTGGGAATATTGGTTCATGTGACTCTGGCATTTGGGTACAGAAGAGACTTGGCTAGTTTGTAGAGATCGTCTTCAGCTTGCATACAGCCACATCCAGGTTAGTAAGTAGATTGTCGACCTTCAATGCTTTTTGCTAGAATCTGGAACAATTTCCGGACTCGAATTAGAGGCTAGACGTTTCTGTAAGCCCTTGTTGTAGCACGACAGCGACGAATGCTTAAGTAAGAGTTTCAGTGGAAAATCTAATATGGAGTATTATCCAAGCTCATTCACAAACATAACGATGGGTGCTGAGTACAGAGACACCTGTAGCACCTTCCACAAAAGGCTGTCATATTACCCTAGTTCAGCCCTATAAGCACACTAAATCGTGACACCCCGCCTATCCGGATGCGACTCGGCTTTTTAGTTCACTAATCAGAATCCTTTTCAGCCCTTGGACAAAGCTCAAACCATGTGACTTATTCTATTCGCTGAAACTTCCCATACTTTCATGTATAGGCGGTAAAGAACGAACTAGATAAACTTTGTAAGCAGTCTAGTGTTTGAGCTTTTATGATGAGCTGATCAATCAAACCTACAGGACAGAAGTAGAGCGGGAATCTGTGAATAGCTGCATACTACTACCTATCTCCGAACGTTACCGTTGTTGAACCATACCCGTTAATCTGACACAATGGTTTAGTGGTAAGCGGGTCGTATATGCACAGAAGTTGAACCCGATGATGGGAAAACAAGCTTACTGGAATGCCTTCCCTTGAGCTTGTTGTAGCGTTCATTGGTCTGCATTCACGATCATCAATCAAGCTGTCAATACCCGCGGGGGACATTCAGCAGGCTATCGTGAATTCAAGGGAACATGAAGCTCGCTGGATTCAAGATTTAGTCGTAAGCACTATGTGACGGTGAGGAAGTGATGGTACTCGGCCTCGGTCGAGAAGCTTGACTTCAAAAAACGATATGCGGCCTCGAGAATGAAGTCAACGAAAAGAAGAAGAATATAAAATCAAGCACGCATCCTCATTCCCAATGCTCCATCATCCTCTACGCACCTACTTTCCCAGCACAGACATTCCTCAAGCACCACACTTTCCACTCAAAAGTCCAGTTCAAGATGCAACTCCAGAGTATCCTCCTCCTCCTTAGCCTCGGCATCGGGGTCCTGGCGACACCCATTCCTGCGGAGAATGTCCAAGAGTAAGCAAAACTCTTTCCATCACCTTATTCTGAGTAGCATAACTAACATTTTGACAAACAGCATGGAGAAGCGTGGAAACTACGCCATCTACAAAGTTGGGGAAGCAAGGGATGAGGTCGAGAAGGCAAAGCGTGGCAATTACGCCATCTATAAGACTGCTGAGGATAACACTCTTGACAAGCGGGGTAACTATGCCATCTACAAGGTTGGAGAAGCAGGAGAGGTAGCCGAAAAGGAGAAACGTGGCAACTACGCTATCTACAAAGTAAATGAGGAAACAGATGCAGTTGAGGAGAAACGTGGTAACTATGCCATCTACAAAGTCGGTGAGACAGAGGGTGAAGCTGAGAAGCGTGATATCTACCCAATCTTCCGAGCTGAGAAGGGAGATGAGGTTGCAAAGTAACACAAGTAAGTCATCTTGCCCTTAATTTGACTTCGTTCACTTGAATACAAGCATCTAACATGTCATAGCATACGCTCAAGATTCAGTGAAGTGTTGATGGAGGAGACGCTGAATGATCCAGCTTCTTGGGTGAATGATGTGCAGAATTGGTGTTTGGATGGTTTTGGAGATAAAAATAAATGTAGGACAGTCATTACTAATGCAAAGTCTTGTATTTATTTACCAGAAACAAAGCTATTGTTTCAAACTATTTGTGACTATTCATCGTGAGTATCGACAACCGATGACGTTGTCTTCCACCTCATGCTGTCCTTTATTAGCTCTGTCATATAACCTGAAATACGAGGCTGTCAAAGATGACCACAAAGTCCGTCGTCTTGGTTGGTCATAATGGCAGCGAGCGCTCAACAGCACGAGGTCCTGCACACAGATTCAAAGTGGGTTGTAAAATAATGTCTTTGAAGAATTTCGTTAGCAGATGGACTAGCTAGTAGTGGTCGAATCATCTGCCATTACCCCAGCCTGGCCGTCTTTTATTTGCAATTCTAAATGCACGATCTTGACAATCAGTTTCCAGACAATATTCGGACTCCGCTCTCCAAGAACCCAGTATACTTTCTGGATCTGAAATTGCTTTTCCATCTTCTCCTTCATCTCCTCTTGGTCGTCGAAATAAACCTCGCAGGCCCGAAGTGCAATCATGTGGTAATTGGAAACACGGTCTACCAAGGGCATAGTATCCATAACGACCGTCATCTCCTTTAGGTGTTGGAAGCAAGCACGGATATCTTGCTTCCAACGCTCGTCGGCAAAGTCCGGCATCCAGCAATAGCTCTCTTCGTAAGTCCTACGCTGCGTACGGTGCTCAACGAAGGGCCATTTATCCCAGAATATACGATCGACTGCAACGTGTCTCATATTCTTTGTGCATCCTTTGTAAATCGGAACGTTGCAGGGTCCAAATGCCGCAGGACTGTCAGGATTAGCGTTGATAGCTATAAACAAAGTATCGTATTCCAAAGAGAACCATTGCCGCTCGGTGAAGTTTTGCTGTAGGACAATGATGGTGTAGTAACGCTCCATCTCCTCTCGTGATTCTCTGCAGGCATTGAATATGTGGACTTCGGACGAGTCAAGTCTGAGAAACTCCCAACCACCTTGGTTAACATAGTCCGCATTGTATGCGTTGTATCTGAAAGGAAGTCAGACCATTTCAAAGGAGTAGAAGGTGGACATATCTTGGGGACATCAATTTTAAGATAAGACGTACCGGCGGTAACCCTTGTTCTCATTGTATTAACGTGACAAGTCTTGGCAGCGGGCGGCAAAAGGACCAGATCTTAGCTCGAAGCTCTCCTGGCAAAAATGGGAACAGATGGAATTCTGTGGCAGTTTCGTCTCCGAGCGACAGCAGAGCACGTGGAACGCTTGCATTCGAGTGCGACATGTCGTTGGCGATAATGTATGATTCTCATATATCATGTGGTTGGAGTAATAGCACGCTTGGAAATGATATTGCGCGAAGAAAGAAGAAGAGTGTCCGAGTTCATTTTTCGAATGCAGGAAGAGAGTTCGATCGTTGTTGACGTTCTTGTGCAGAACATGATAACGTGTCGTCCTTTCCCCCGAATCCATCATGAAGCAGATCGCAGAAAATGCAGGAACGATGCGAGGAGGCATATCATAGCTGATACAGACGATGAGAATCACTAGATGGTATATTGAAAAACCACTGCGACGCCAGAATTTAACGATTATACACTAGTATACCAATACTCCATCCGCAATTATTGCGAGATCACCTCAGGTCCATCCCCAGCCTATCCTCTACCATCCACATTAATCGACGCCGACCTCGATCGGATCCTAATCAATTTGCAGCAGTTGTCTCTTACAACGCGAAGAAGGCCATGAATAGCCCCGCCAAGCCTCCAGCAGATGTGATGTATGGTACGTTGCTTACGCCAGCGCCCGCCGAGCTCGAGGTCGCAGCAGCAGCAGATCCAGTACCAGTAGCACTTGTTCCGGTGGTCGTAGTGCCAGCCGTTCCCGTTCCTAGACGCTTCGATCAGCATCTTTGTATTCTAAATCTATGAACATCGACACTTACCGGTAGCCTTGCTCGTTCCAGTGGTCGTAGTCCCAGCATCAGTATTTGCCGCAGCTCCGCCAACACTGACAGTCTGGCTTGTGGGATAATAGCTAGCAATGCAGCCCTGCAGGCAAGATTTGTATGCATCGCTTGCAGAAGTCGAGCCATCACCTTGAGGGCACTTGGTCACACAATCGTCGGTCTGATTGACCTGCAACGAGTTGGGATGAGCAGAGCCAACACATGCAGCTTGACAATTGACATCGCCAGCTTTGCAAGCCGCAAGGCAAGATGCGGTGGGTGAAATTGAGTAGGTGGTGGTCGTTGGAGCAAGGGAGGAGGTGGTGTCTGCTCGTGGATGGAAGATGTTTGCAGACGCGATGCTCGCGAGAGCGAGGACGATGCTTGAAGTCTTCATCTTGAATTTAGAGCTGCTCTTTCGCACAATTGAACAGTAATTATTGAATGAAAAGATGTAGAAAATTAACGCGAAGCTTGCAAACGAGCGTGGGAGTACTGGGTAGAAGAGTATTTTCAAGAAATGAAAATTCAGACCTCCAGGAGGTTACACCTCGTATTTAATTTCGATGCGCGGCAGGGGAAACCCCTGTGACATCGCGCCACCATCGCTCTGTCCCCTGAAACCCCAGGCTTTTGAGGCTGGAAAGTTAGCGTGTGGGGTAAATTTAGAAGAGCCCGAAATCCCTCAAGTGTTGGACTGGACTGGAAATGGTGTTCCAAGAACATAGGTCCACAAGGTGGAGATCTTAAGTCATGGACGCATAAAGTCGTGATATTCTCGCAAGTTGTTCTAGTGAAAGAGATGATGTGGCGGATATTGATCAGAATGCCCCTTTTTTTGCTTACTCGTAAAAACTTTCGGATGCTCAAGAGACTGTTTATGTGCTCGAGTTTCATTGCCTGCTCTTGGCTTTGCGTCTTTTGTAATAATGTTTGTTGATATTACCAGCGCATATCTCACTTTCATAAATTTTGAACTCATTCTTTCGAAATTCCTACTGCATTGTTATTTAAGCGAGAACATGGAAAGGGGTTTTTATTGTGGGCCACGCTCAGGATTTCTTCCAACTATGCAGTCAGAGGTTCCAAGTAGGATAGCACCTCGGTTATCGCCAGCTACGGTAGCAAAGTACCAACAGCTTGGCGACAAAAGTGATCGAGGGACGAACCAACATTTAAAAAACCTGATGAACCCCGAAATCATGCAACTTCGATGCAATGCCACCCACGTGTGATCCAGTTCACGAGAAATTTAGCCAATCGGTTCAACTTCCGCTCCCTCATCATGCGATAAACAAACAGAAGAGCTATCGATAGCGAACGGAAAAGATCCTTACTTTCGGGTTCTTTGTGGCCGCAGTCGCAT
>AIET01000246.1:0-17687 GCA_000292665.1 Helotiales sp. EF0021
TAAAAACGCGTCTTGTTCGATTGTTGAATTACTTGACTCGTAACAGAACTCTTCTTTTCTTTCTTTTCTCTTTAGTTTTATTCTTCTTATAATATAAATACTTCTTATTCGATTATTAAATTACTTAACTTATAATAAGTATTTATATGTGACAGGTTGGACCTGTATTTGGACTCGGTCAGGTGACCGTCGTTGCTACGGCGACCGGCAGCGCCGGAACAATGTAGATATCATCGTACGAAGAGCTCTGCTCTTCTCTTCCTTCTTTAGCTTTTCCTTCTTGAAATAAAAACACGCCTTATTCGATTGTTGAATTACTTGACCTGTAATATATATTAACTTTTAATTTCATTTATTATATAAGTATTTTAATATTAAACTTTTATTTAATATTAAATCTTTTATTATAATATTAATAAGTTAATAATAATTATAATTAAAAAGTTTAACTTATATCTATTTATTATAATTTTTTTTTAATATATTTACTTAATTTAACTTAAGTTTTATTTCTTTATAATTTAAGTTATAAAAATAAATACTTAAATTTAAAGATAAAAATAAAAAATGCTTATATCGAGATTTTAATATTAATTAAAGTATTATAATTTTATTATTAAAAATTCTTATTAAGACAAAGGTGATTCCAACGCTATAGTTATACCGAACTTCAAAAGCAAGATTCAAATCCATATCTCATCCTATCATAGTCTCGCCGAAACCTCCAACCTCTCAGCCACAACCGTACTCCTCAACACCTCCTCCGCCTCTACTACCCTCCTTTCAGGATACTCCTCAACCACACCCTCCCACCCCATCCTCTCAACAATCTTCCCCCAACTCTGCATCGCCCTCCTCGCATGCTCAACCTGCACACTCTCCCCCTCCTCCACCAAGCTTCTGTTAAACAACTCCATGCTAACCCACCCCTTGTACCCCAATCCCTCGGTAATAGCCTTCAAAACATCCAGCACGGGCAAATACCCCCCTCTATCCTCCTCACACATAAACAACCTACAATTCCTCGACCATGACATCCTCGGCGGCTGACCCTCAACATAGAACTCATGAGTTGTCGACATAGGCCTCACAAGTCTCTCCGCATCCACAACCTGGATATAAAAAATCTTCTCCGGATCAATCGTATTAACCATCCTCTTCATCGATTTCTTGAAAGTCTCTTCAGCATGCTCCACCGTCCCAGAGGGCGAACTCGGATCAGCGAATTCTCGCCCAGCGATATTGAATGTATCGAGACATAACCCAAAATTCGGACGATCAACAGCTTCTACCACTTTCCAAGCTTGAGTCCAAGTAGAATTATAAGTCCCCCAACAAAGATTCTCGTACGCGAATCTAAAAGGAGGATCTTGTTCCGCTCCTAGATCAGCTATCTCTTTTAAATCCTTAACTATCAACTCCATATCTCCACAAATCCTAGAATCCGATTCCGGGAGAAATGTACAAGGGATCTGTATAATATCCGTATCCAGTATATGAGCGATTTCAAACCATAATTCCAACTCCTCTCTTTTCTCAGCGCGGAGGAGAGGACATGTTATCCCCTCGCAATTGGAGAAGGGGCCTAAGCCTATGATTTCTAGATTGAGGGAGGAGCAGAGGGATTTGATGTAGGATGCTGCTAGGAGTTGGTTGGAGGGGGTGGGGCCGCCGGGGTAGGTGGTGGAGAGGTGGTGGAGGTCTTCGTGGAAGATTTCTATGCCTGGGAGGCCGGAGGAAGCGGCTGCGCGGAATTTGGAGGTTAGGTCGTGGGCCCATGCTCGCTGGGAGGGGTGTTAGGTGGTTGTGATGTGAAGGGAGGGGAGGGGAGGGACTTACGCCGAGGGACATGGAGCATATTGCTGGTTTGTAGGACATGGTGATGGATTTGAGATGGTGTGAGGTGATGGGGTTTGGTGATATGAGGTGGTGAAGGTGGTGGGTGAATTGAAAGTGGTTGCTAAGTATTTTGAAGAAATCTCAAATCACAAGACGATGTTGAACGCTAGTATGCTTCAAATATCTCGATGGTGAATTTGGTATGATCAAGATATACAATGAAGTGAAAACTTTCGACAAGTACACAAGTGATCAGTCGATAAAGCAAGTGTCGTTAGACTTAATTCAAAGCACATGCAACGAAGCACCACAACACAAACAAGACCTCCCGCCCCAAATACCAGCCCTTATCAATCCTCCCCATCCCCATCTCCCAAGCCGTCGATACCCAGACTCACGAGCCTCTCCCTCGCTCCACCAGTCCTCTCTCTTAATGCTTTATCCTCATTCTCCACTCGGAGGGTTGATCGATATCGTTCTATACCCACCCAATTAGCACTCACTGCCACAGATCCAAGCACTACCTCGGACTATCTCTCAAAAACTCAGCGCTGCCATGCTATTCGCCAAGTTCGGATTGACATGCCTATATTGAGAGATATAGGGTGGCGGAGAAGTGTTCTGGAGATGTTGGGGTGGATGAATGGCGGGTAAGTGTTTTGCCCTGCTTAGGGATTGGGGTAAGCGAGGAAGCGAAGGGGTTTGGGGTCGTTAGCGGCATTTGGAGAGTGTGGAGTATGAGGGCTGACAATATGAGAAGGATAACGCGGAGGGCGGGTGAGGCGGTCATGGCTTGAGATAGAGAAGGGGAATGAGCTGGGGTGTCATTGTTCGCATATTGAATCAAAGTTGGAGGTGTTGTTTCTGAAAAGTCTTCAGATTTTGAGGTGGAAGTTGGAGATGAAAATGGGTGCTTCTAGAGAGGAGGCTTCTTTACTTGGCAGGGGCATACATACGGTAAGATTTTTGAGGCTCGTGAGTTCAAGGATTCGCCGCCATAGTAACCTGTTTTGTGCAGCTCTCAAATGATAACTTCTCTAAACACATGCCACAAGTACGGCTGAGGCCGCCAAAACCACATGATCAGATCCAGGATAGAGTTGTAAATACACAAACCCTTTGCTTCGTCTAAGTGCCGTCTCATCATCACTCAAACTCCTATGCTATGCACCCTCTTGCCTACTTATTCACAGCGCCTCAACATGAGCACTCTTCTCTCCGAGCTCATCCTTGTCCAAACCAAATCCAGATCCCTCCACATTCCTCCTGAAACTCTCCTCATCGTCCCTCAACTCCGCCATAACGATTCCATGCGCCTTCCTAGGTTTCAACTCCTTGCTGAACAATCTATCCATACTCTCCAACGGAATACCCTTGGTCTCAGGCATCAAGAAGAAGACGAAGAAGACTGAGCACACCATCAAGCTTGCGAAGAAGAGATATACGCCGTACCCCATAGCGGTAAACATCGTCGCTGTAAATCGAGCGACGAGGAAGTTGAAAAACCAGTTCGAGGCAGCGGCGAATGCTTGGCCCAATGTACGTACGTGCTGGGGAAACATTTCCGAGTTGTACACCCATGGAGTTCCGTTCCAGGAGGGTGTGTAGAAGATGGTCCAGAGGTAGAAGAAGGCCATGGCTGATATCCCTCCCGAAGATAGGCTCCCATTGGGCGAAGGATTGTTCTCAGGATCCGCTATGGCGATGTATGCTCCGACATAATACATACAGATGGCTCCACCAAGAGCTCCGATCATGAGAAGGTTACGACGACCGAGGTTATCGATTAGGTATAACAGCCAGATCATTGTGACAACAGCTTTGACGACACCGAAAACGCCGGTCGTGAGGAGAGAGGTATTGGTACCCGTGACACCAATCGACCTGAAAACGGTTGGTGAATAGTAGTTGATGGCATTGATACCAGACCCATTTTGCCAGAAGAAGAGGGAGCAGCCGAGGAAGAATCGGTAAGCGACTTTGCGGTCGTTCCAGAGGGATCTAGGTGCTGTTAGCATACCTGGCATGAAACGTTCGGGTGATGACTTTCTTGAATGGTTGCCAGAAGCCAAGTCCAACGGTGGATTGTTGATGCTCGAGACCAGCATCGATTGCTGCGACTTCTTCGAGCATATACATATCGTCTTGTGAAAGCTTGCGAATCCAGCAGAGGTTCTCCAGAGCCTTGGAACGTTTGCCGCGGGTCATCAGCCATCTAGGACTTTCTCTGATGAAAAAGAGACCGATGAACATCACTCCAGCTGGGATGATTTGTACCTGCTGGTTGTTAGGAAGGGTTTACAAGGTTCATCAGTTGACTTACAGCGAAAGGAATGATCCATTGTCTGTGGCTTGGTGGCATGGTGGTTGAAACTCCATAGTTGATCCAAAAGCCTACAACACCTCCAATCTGCCATCCCATTTCATACAGACCAACCAATCTTCCACGAATAGCAGGTGGTGCTAGCTCTGAGATATAAATTGGAGTCAAGTTCGAAGCAGCACCAACACCTATACCAGCGAGTGTTCTTCCCGCATACAACAAGGCGAATCCTCGTTCCCCATTGGCGCCAAGCATGAGACCAGCTCCCAGAATGAAGATGGCAGCGAAGATTTGAAGACCCCTCTTTCTTCCGAGATAGTGACCAGCAACATAGGCGAAGAAAGCACCGAAGAAGGCGCCTGCTTGATAGACTGAGACGATGTTCTCGCTTATCAGATTGGATTCTGAAGTGGAGTATTGGTCCCAGTTGAATTCGTCTTTGAAGGATTTCAAGGCAATAGTACCGCCGATGAAAGCCTGCATCTCAGTCAGTGTGTTCTTGTTCTCACAAGGATATGTTTGAGACTTACACTATCATATCCTATCATCACTGCACAGAATGCCGCTACGGTAGCAGACATATATACACGAACGTTGTACACACATGGTGGTGTTGGCCGGTCTGACATGCGTCAATCTCTTGACAACAGCGCCACGATCGCAACCACATACCTTCTTTGAGTGCTAAGAGACCCATTTTGAGTACGGCAATGGATGCGCTTCAACAGATGTCGACAGTTACACAGATAATTGTGTACGTGAAAACTTTTCAAGGCGGAAAGACTTCGGTCCCGAGAGTCGACACAGAAGTGTAGTCGCAACTTGACTTTCAAAACCAACGACAGCTGAAGACTTGATCACAACAAGAGCATGAGACAGAAACCCGCAACGGAGCACCTTGTCTTATAGCATCCAGGGGACAGTGGATCATCAACACTCCCTGATGTCGCTGAGGGACCCCCAGATGCGGAGTTAGGGTGGTTATGGGGTAAGTGGCCATCGTCCATTGGATCCGACCAGGAGTTTAGATCTGAACCCAAAACGTGCAGAATGAGGAGGGGGTCGATAAGTTCCACAGGCCAATTCAGCTGTAGTGGGTAAGGCGGATGAACAGCACTAGAGAAGTGGCCAAAGTGGAGACCACCAAGCAAAATGCCCCCAACCTGACTCGACTTCCCACCAACATTTCCACAGTGGCGGACTGTGGAGACGAGCTTGAGGCTGACACCGAGGGGGCTGTTGTAGGGTGAAAATTCTTCCCTCTTGGTCTTCTCTTGGACGAGTGCTGGGCATGACCGATCCGGAGATGAACGGTCTTCCCAGCGAGCCAGACCCGACCATCCGACTCTAAGAGAATAGGGCCGGTCGGCGTGCTTGTCAACCACGGTGGAGTTCCGCGACCATTGGCATGTCACAGGTTTCTGGAATCTGTCAAGAGAAGGTTCTGAGATGGAGGCTCTCGAATGTTTCGTTTTACGGCATACGGCATGGTTCTTGCATAAAACAAGCGCAGCCACACTTTGATGAGGTCGGAGGCGTTTTCTTCTTCCGTTGCCGTGATGCCCTGGACACTTGGGTCTTTTGAGACTCTCATCTTGATAGGTAGGTACGGGTAGGGGTAGGGGACATGTGCCGGGGTGCAGGCGTTCGCCGGATTCTTGCTGTGCCGTCGGCTTGCTCGTTTGGCTTTCCACCCATTCTCTGTCCTCTCACAAGCGTGTTGTTACCAAACCCGGAGTCAAAGCCCCTTTAACGCAATGTCAGACTAGCGTCCTGCTGTTTGCAAGGAATACGAGCATGTGCAGCACCAAGCCTCTCTCATCCCTGCTCGTTTCCTAGGGCAGGCAACGGGTAAAGAATTACAAGATCTGGAGTCTGTCCCCTCGCGGGGAATTCCCCATGAACCTTGATCATCGATATCAACTCTCTTATCGTGCTTGCGACTCTCCACTCTTCATCATTGGCAATTCTTGTGAAGTTACAGAGACCTCACAGTTGAGACTGGTCCGAGGGAACTGGTATTCTTTCTTCCATTGTTGAGGCGTGGAAGCAGCCCCATTCGATCATAAGAGCTCCGCAAGTCTGTCTCCAAGAGATACTATTGCTCCGAGTGGTAGTCTGCCAATACGCAATATATCTCACCCGTCTTGAAATCGTGGAGAAGCCGGCCATTCTCCAGATTGCCAACGATCGAAGACAGAAATAGCCCCCACTTCTGGAGACACATACAGAGCATCCAGTTCCTGAAAACGACAACATACTTCAAGTCACACAAACCATACCGTCAACACCAAACCTACCGACACTATGTCTCAATCACTTGCAACCGAATCCCAAACCACTACACCAGACACCCAAGCCGTTGTCCTCCAAACCACAACTCCCAATGTTCCCTCCACACAACTCACCTCCTCCGAGCCTCCAGTCCCAGACACAACGAACCTAGACCGTGTCTCCTACCTCTTCGGCTACCCAATCGCCCACTCCCTCTCTCCCCTCCTCCATGGCACCATCTACAACCATCTAAACCTTAACTACGCCCAACACCTCTACGAAACCCGCTCCCTCCCCCACGTCCTCGACCTATGTCGCTCCCCAAAATTCTTCGGCGCCTCAGTAACCATGCCCCTAAAAGTCCAAATAATCCCCCACCTCGACATGTTAACCCCCGAAGGCGAAGCCATCGGCGCCGTAAACACCATATTCCTCCGCAACTCCCCTTCAGGAAAGCGTCTCCTCTGCGGTACCAACACAGACTGCATCGGTATCCGGGAAGCCATCCTCCAAAACGTCTCTGCTTCCGCTGCTGCTAGCTATAAAGGGAAACCCGGAATGGTAATCGGAGGAGGGGGAACATGTCGAGCTGCTGTCTACGCACTTAAGCATTTCCTAGAATGTTCAGAGATTTATCTCGTGAATAGGGATAAATCAGAAGTCGACCAAGTAATCTCTGAATGTGTATCTAAAGGGTTCGGTTCAGATCTCCATTACATATCTTCCATAACCGAAGCAGAGACCCTCGAAGGACCCCGTGTAATCGTCTCAGCGATCCCTGATTTCCCACCGAAGACAGAAGAGGAGATTAGGACGAGGGCTATTATCGAGACGTTCCTAGGGAAGGAGAGTAAAGGGGCTATTTTGGAGATGTGTTATCACCCGAGTCCTGATACGGCGATTGCGAAGTTGAGTGTGGGGAGTGGGTGGCGGTTGATTGAGGGGGTGGAGGCGATGATTTGGCAGGGGTTGGAGCAGGATAAGGTGTGGTTGAGACGGAGGGTTGGTACGTTGCCTGTGGAGAAGGTTAAGGAGGTTATTGGGCAGAAGTTGAGGCAGTCGAGACTTTGAGGCAGAAGTGTAGAGGTATATGTCTTGGATGAGAAAAAGATTGGAAATGTTGTATGAAGCATAGCAAGGGAGTTGGATCTATTATGATTGTTTGAAAATATATATCTTGAAATTGTATATACAGCCAAACATCTTGATGTAGCTGATTCATGCACCAGGTCTCGTATAATCTAAGTGCTGAACCCTCTTCCACACCTCCCTCACAACTCTCTCTTGCGCCTGTCTCCCCGTCTCCGTTCCCTCCTTGCTATCTCCAGCAGGTCGAATAGCAAGATACAATCTACTTCCCAACCTCACCTCTTGAATCGGGTCATTTGCTGGATCACTCGGTGGATTCGCTGTTGTGATTAGACCTCCAGCTTCTTTCAGAATACAGAATCCTGCAGCCACGTCCCTGTAACATATTGTTAGATGGATCATGCTTGGGAAGTGTCAGAGACGGAAAAACACTTACCACTCCCAGCATCCTCCTTCCCACCATATGTCAAATGATCCTGCTGCTACGTAGGCAAGATCTAATGTGGCACTGATTCGAACGTTAGCTTGTTCTCATCTAGATTGTGATGCATCTCATGATCTCCCGATCTCCCTGAAAGTTCACACTCTCTCCGTGGTCCTGATCTACTCATCCACATGACCGGAATAAGAAAAGGGGATAGTAAACGAGAAAGAAATAAGAAGCTCACCTCCCCAAACACCTAACACCATGAACCATTCCTCCCTTTCCACTCCGTCCCCCAATCTCCGCAGCCATATTAACAAACGAGTTAACCTTCTTCCACATATTCCCTCCTTCAACGTCCCTCCTATCCTTTCCCCACTCGCAACTGAAGAGACATCCCTTTGGTGCTTGAGGAGAAAGAGGAGGGACGGGGCTGTTGATTAGTGGTAACGCTCTAATTATCTGATTAGCATGTATTTTCATCCAAAATTTCCCAACTCCAAAGCAATTTGACGCGAGGAAGAAATGTAACATCACAAACCTTCTCTTCTTCCACACATGCCCATCATCCTGCCACGCGCCACTCCCCGATAGCGCAGAATACGTCGTATCAAGAATCGGCTGATAAATAACTCCCACCGTCGGACTCCCATTCAGAATAAAAGCTATAGAGACACAGAACATGGGGAAGAGATGCGTGTAGTTTACTGTTCCATCTAAAGGGTCCACGCACCATGTTGGGGAGGAGGTGATGAGGTATTCTTTGGAGGAGCCAGAGGAATAGGTTTCTTCTCCTATGAAGGCGTGGGTGGGGTATTCTTTGGTGATTTCTGCTTTGACGAATGCTTCTACGTCTGTTGGGGGTCAGGTGATTAGCTTTTTGTGTTCTTATTCTCCTTCTCCATTCTACCCATTGTCTCCCTCCCTTAGATTATCAAAGTCTTGAGCGTCTAAAGTATCGTGTTTATAATGCAATTGAGAAAGAAACATACCAAGATCAGTCTGTGTCACAATATCAACAGCATTCATCTTCTCCTCCTGTTTCGGCTCCGTCCTCTCAGCTGAATTTCCACACCTCATATCCACACCATCCATAAGTATCTTCCCCGCTTTCCTTGATAAATCCAAAGCAAAAGTATACAACTCCTTCAATTCCTCCTCACTCATCGTGTGTGTGGTTGACATCTTGAAAATTGGTGGATCAATGGTGGGGTAGCGGGGTAATGTGAGGGGTCAATTGGATAACGAAATGTTAATTGAGAAGCTTCGTTAAAGCTTGTACAACAAGGAATGTGTGGTAAGTAAGAAGACTGTGAAATTGGAACACGATTTTGTTAGAGACAAGTGTGAGTTAGGTCCGTTGGTAGGCGTTAATAAGCGTTTTGGGCCGATTTCGGATGAATATATTTGCGGGTCTGTGATCTCACGAGCAGATCTTAGGGCTGACATGGGAAAGGTACTTTCTCGATGAGACATATTTCTTACTCACATAGCTTTGTCAACATTCAAGATAGAAGGAGCGAGTCTGCGAGATTTTGAAATGAGAGGAAAGCTCTCGTAAAAGAGACATTATATCATTTCTTCATAGCCTCCCAAACGCCTATGCTATCATGACAGGTATCGAAAAGTGTACAGAAAGACAGCCACCTCCATTCACTCAAAGACTCAAAAATTACCTCCCCAAGGAGCTGGCTTATCCAATTCTCCTGGCCTCGGTTCCATTAGGAATTCCAACCTATCCTCAGCAGTCACCCAACCTCTCCTCTTCCCAAGAATAGAATGTCTGATTGCATCCTTCCAATCCACGAACCAAACCTCTTCTTCTTGTACTGCACATCTTCTTCCAGGCTCTCCTCTGGCGATATCTGCATATGGCCAGATTGATTTGATGACTTCGTACTTTTTGGTGCCTGTAAAGACTTTGGTGACCTGAGAGAAGAACCTGTTGACTTTGTCCGGAGAATGGACAACGACTCGGTTATGTGTTGACGGAAAGGTGATGGAGACGTGGCCACGATACGAGGTGCTGGCTATGAGTGAGAGGAGGCGACCTTCGAGATATGAAGTGTCCCAATTGATAATTGTTCTCTCAAGCGCAAAACTATTAAACGTAAATTTCTGGTTCCAAGGTATCGCGGAAAAGTACTTGCTGTTTGATAGAGGCAGGATCCTCGCAGTACTTCCTCGCCCAAGCCTCTAGTCCCGTGATGTGAGGCATGGTAGTCTCGTTGCTTTCGCCCCTATATCCCAAATCCCCTGGTCCAATAACCTTGACATAATTCATTTTCCCCCTCTTATCCTCGTCTGGGACAATCAGATTCATCAAGTTGATCTTGACATCAAAATCAATCTTGTCCGGGGTCTTCCCAGTGATCCTGATGATAGGCTTTGGAGGAACTGTAGCAAGCGATTGTATTAAAGGAACTAAAGCAAATGAATAAGTGGAAAGTCGTTGGTCGTAAGAAGTGATTGTTGTGTTATCTGAGGAAAGTGTGAACGTTTTGGGTGAGTAGAGAGAGTAGTCTAGCCTAGGCAGACCGGGGTAGTTAGGTTGAGGTTGTGGTGCTGAAGGAGCGGTCATCGCTAGGCTCGTTGGCCCTGAATAAGGTGGAGGTGTGTTCGGTCTGTCATCTTCGAGATTATTTGGTGGTTGTGAGGACGAAGGTCCTGCTTCTGAAGGGCGATGGACGGGGACGCTGGTCAATTCGGAGAGTCCTTTTCGAGGAATACTTTGTTGCTGTTGTTGATCGGCCATCTTGTTCCAGCAGAAATGAAGACTTGACAATTCAATTGACTACTAAGCAGACCATAGAGTAAAGAGAGCTGCAATTAAGTATTCGAAGGAGTGGACTTTCTCAGTTCTCACCCGCTGACATTCAAGGCTGAGGTGTGTGGCGCAGGTGCTTTTTATGGATGCCTGGAGAAAGATGCGTGGCCCCGACTAACCGCGAAATGGAGCTCGTTGGCCATAAGCCCCGAAATGACAGCTCTTGACAAATTTATTTGATTCGACAATTATTCTATCATCATGGTATCATCTCCACCAAAAGACGGCGCTTCCGGCTCCAAAGGCACACCTCTACCTCGTCCTTGCAGCAGTTCCCTTCGCACTTCAGGTCCAATCTTAGAGTGACCTTTTGTCAACAAGAGATCTAACAATGCTTCTCTCTGGTCCTCCGTGATATCATTCCGGTATCTTTGCGCAAATGCTAGCAAGCATTGATGCCAAATTACTGGGAGTCTAAAGTCCTTCGCCCCAGCACCAGTCAACCCACCCATTGAGTCTCCGAGATCTTCTGGTGTTACGCTAGCAGGATCGGCACTACGAAATCGCAAGAAATGGAAAACCAAAGAGTCGATAACCTGGTATGGGAGCGCATATTTCTTCTCCAAAAGTGCCTTGATGAAGACGTTTGTAGCTCCACCTCCCTCAGTGCCTGCAGATGATTCCTGAGCGGCAATATCGCATAGACCTTTGATAGCAGCAGCAGAGTGCAAGACTGGTATAGATACTCTGACAAGTACTGCCGAGATGATATGTGCCTCGCGTAATGTGCAGGTACCACTTCCTATCAATGGAAACAAGAATCCCTTGAACCATGCCGCAGGCTTATATAGACCCTTCTTCAGCGCATTGAATAAGTGAATGTTCAACTTCTTTGTCTCGTGGATCTCTTCTCGCACTCTCTCCAAAATCACCATCTCCATAAATCGTTGCGCGGTGGCTGGTGTACCAGATACGAAGATTTTGGTGGCTTCATAGCAAGCATTCGTGGTCCACTTATCGGGTCTGGTGATTTCGAGAATTTCTTCCCATCGAGGTACTGTTGGCAGGATTTTGAAAGGTTTTGGTAGTTTTCCAGTCTTCCACCGTGACAAAATCATGCCGACCCTGGTTTCTGTTAGCGATTGCGCAATGCCAGGGGATGGATATCATACTTTGAGTACACCTCCACAACCTTTGGAGGTATCTCCAAATCTTCGTCTATTGGTCCAGGCGCATTTCGAGCAGTTCCACCATTTGCCGCGTGAGCAGCCTCATGTGCAGCAATTTTCTCCAAAATCAAATCCGCTAGATTTGTTCCTTGTTCTTCTTCCACTTCTGCTTGACCACCCCAGCCTGTCCGTAGTAATGGATCTTCTTGTGTAGGAAAGAATTTGTTCCACGTCGCTAAGTCATTTGGCGCCAGTTCAATCTCTTCTACGTCTCCTTCCTCGTCCCACTCCTCATATTCCTCTTGTGGTTGAACATCGTCGTCGTCGTTAAATCTGGACTCGAAGTCGAAAGCCGCATTTGGTAGAGCAGACTTGTTCTGTTCCTCATCTTCATCTGCCAATTCCTGTCCCATTCGCAGAATCTTCCTTGACGCCTTCGAGTCTACAAATGCTTCCTCATCCTCTGATCTTGATTTCCTCTTCCCAGCTTTGTTCTTCAGTACACCTCCTGTGGCAGTGAGATCATCCTCGAGTGGATTATGCCGCCGCGCCGCCCGGGCAGCAGATACCGGTGTCGTAGCTTTCGGCATTATGAGAAGGGCGCGAGTATTTGGCTATGAATTGGCCGTGAAAGTACGAAAGGTTCGAGGATTTTTAGAAAATTAAAATGTTCGAGCCGATAAGACGGTACTTGCCGGCGCCAAGATACCCCGCTAGCAGCCTGAGTTGATGCCTTATTAGTACTTGGTCTTAACGAACCTCGCATCGATCACGTTCAATACTTCACCTTTGTCTTCAAGTAATTTCCTTGCCCCAAGTCCAAACCCTTCTGCACCACATCTACGTCCATTTTATCGACAGCCTTCATCTTACTACTTTCTGAATCACAGACCTTGAGATATCCGCTTCCCGACCAAGCTATGGAGACAGAAACCTGGAGGACTACCGAAAGAGATTACACATTAACAGCGGATACCTTCACGAAACGAGAGCTTCGAGGGGACGAATGGTTTACTAACACTAAAGGCAAGATTGTCGTTCCGCCGTTTTCCAGAGAACGAACCCTCGACTTCATTGCCTCGAACACAACAATCCCAGTCCCAAAGGTGTTGAAATATACTGTGCAAGATGATGCCGCAGCCTTAGTCCTTGAACGTATAGATGGAGAAACGCTAGATTCCTTTGAAGGGGTAGAATAGGATATAGCATTTGAGTATGCTTTGGTATTCCTGGAAGAGACAGTCCTCCTTCAACTTCGACAGCTAAGTTCCTCCAAACCTAGCGGCCTTACCGGCGTTATTGTTCCACCATATCGAGTATAGAAGCAAGACAAAAGGGGACATTGGCCGGTGAATGTCTCGGCTTCTGCAGAATATGTTCTCTGCCATTGTGATCTTGCACAGCACAACATCATGGTCGATAAAGAGACATTACAACCTGTAGCCATCATTGATTGGGGGTACTCAGGCTTTTACCCAGGATATTTCGAGATCCCATTCTAGCTGAAATCGTTTAAGGAGCGAAAGGAAGAGGATATTGAGAAAGATGTGAATCGGCTCGTACACTTTCTCCAAGATCAAGCAGCCCCACATACTACTTCTGTCACTCCTTAAAGTTACCCTGTGACGAGAAAGACCGATATCTGCGTATGTGGCAGTAGCAGATTGGGTCGAAACTTCTCAATATCGTGGAGATCGAATACGAGGATCCCTCTGGCGAAGGTCGTCACACGATGACTTGAAAGCCTTCTGTTCGACGACATGTTGGACGGGACGGGTGCTGCAGAAAGCTCGTGGGTACGATACGTTGAAGGCAGAGCTTTCTCTTGTTCAGGATGGGGCTGGATATGTGAACGGTCATGGGTGATGGGCTTTCTACAGAATGAATAATGCTCTTGCGACTCAACCGAAACGGTGGATCAAATGCCAGTTGCTGTTCTCGCTTTGCATAAACCGTCATTGGTGGGTGACGTATAATTGACACCTAGATGTGCTTGAGGTCGAAGGCCACTCATGCCAGTCTCATAGTTTCATTTGCATCCCAGGCATCGGTGCATTGTACAGTTTTCCCCAGGTACTCAGTAGCAGTTACCTCTGACTCCGCAGCCGCCAACTGCTCAATAGGTATGCCAGCCACTCCAACAGACACAATTCTGACTTTCAAACCATACAGCATCCCCAAATCCTTTCGTAGCAAACGATGCGCCTCAAAATACTGACTTGTAATCGGCGAAGCCACTTACTGATGTAATTCTACAGGTCGACCCCTTTTCCTCGGCTTTTTGAATTCGCCCCCCTCCATCCTCTGAGACAGGGAAGTATCAGGGGTAACGTCTCGCAAACCACATTTCCGTCTGTACTGGCTTTAGACTGCCTTGCTTGTAGAACAGGCCTGTCTAGATTTTGTCTCGCTTCTTCTAGGTCCTTGCCTTTTGACTTTTGGCGTACCTTTAGCGGTACTTGCTCATCTTCGGTTGCTTAAAATCTCTCCTTTGACCTTGTTAGGTCATTGCCGGACGCTACGAGGAGAGAATTTGCCTCGGTCGACCCGTTCTCGTGGGAGTCAGGAGTCGCTCCTCGAATTGAGGGTGGCCCGAATAGAGTACCTCTCCTTTCTAAACCTATGTCGGGTGCTTATCACTTTGCTTTATGATGTTGGAGGAGAAGTAAACTTTAATAAGTTGTGTAAAACCCAAATGTGGCACCTTGGCCATTTCGGGCTGCTAGTGGTGCAGAAACCAGCATCGAAGGCCATATGAGAAGTAGCCATGCCCAAACCCCAGGAGCAAGACTTGAGTGTATTGACATGCAGCAGGCATAAGCAAATGTGGAAGATTCGAGACTTGATACGGAGCGGAGACTCATCTGCAAGGGTTCCGCCCTTGTCAGGTTCGAACATTTCAAATGGAACGAGTATATAAAACGAAACGAGGCGAAGCGACGACCTGATCAAAAGCATGTGGAACGCATTAAACGAATATTTCTCAAGACAGGATGTCGTCGATTAGAGAGGCTACACCATATACCTGCTGTCGTCAGTCAGCAACAACTCGATGCTGCTCTACAGGATGCCCGACGGCGTAAGAAGTGGAAAGCGGACGCTTTACCGAGTAGTCATGCTGTAATCAACACCCCGAATGGATACCCCGAGCTCGTATTTCCTGGCGGCATTGAATACTTGCACGGGCTCCACCGAATCCAAGCCGGGAAAGAGTGGCTTCAACCTGACGAGAAGTGGTGGATTGTCGACTTGTACCTTTCGGGCATTAGTTACGAGTTGAGCACGATACTGAACGAAGAGTATTCAAACGAGGAAACCCCTTGTGACGGCGAGATCTATCGCAAGATCCGCGAATACCAATGGCTTCCCAGAAATCCCGACAGCATGGTTTCGCCCTCTACTTGTGTTAGCTTCGACATGCTTTGGTGGACCCGTTTCAATAAGAGTAGAGAAAAGAAACTCCGTAACCTCTTCGGGAAAAGTGAGCGGTCCCGTAGGCTTGCAGCCAGTTTCGATGCCCTGAGTAAAATTCCAGCCCTCTTTGATGCTGGTATGATGGTTACCACCTTGAATAAAGTAATGGGAACGAAGTGCTATGAGGCTAGTAAAGCTCCAGGGTATAGCGGTTTATTTACTGATGCGTTGACATATAGGAGATATGCCACTACAATGAGAAATATATCCTCAACGCCTGGGCGGGTTTCATGAAAGGAATAAAAGGCGGGTTTCAGAG
This sequence comes from Helotiales sp. EF0021, assembly GCA_000292665.1. NCBI lineage: Eukaryota > Fungi > Ascomycota > Leotiomycetes > Helotiales > Helotiales sp. EF0021. The sequence continues at coordinate 15,619 of AIET01000246.1, forward strand.
GATAGATAAGACAACCGTTAAGGTCGCCGAACGCAGGGCACCGGGAGTATCTACCTTAGATGCTCAACATCTGGAAGGACGGGCTCTGAGTGGTGCGATTTTTAGTGGCTTCAGTCGTCAAGAACGGGAGACCATATGGAACAATATGGTTACATTCAAAGGAATTATACCCTCCTTATCAAAATTATTCCAAGACATCCACTTACTTCAAGCCTGCGTGAACAGTATCAGATGGCTAATTACCATTCCTCCCGACCAAACTGTGTTCGCTGCATTGGGACAAGCGTATAAGCATCGAGAAACTCAGCTAGTCCAAACATCTGCTACGACATTCCGATCTGAGACCGGAAACCGCTTATATTGTATGAGGCTCGCGTATCTGGGAGTGATGGCTATGGCGATGCAAGATCAGAAGGACCTACCCAAGGCATCTTCGAAGAATGACTTGAAAGAGATGCCCAGGGCTAAAGAAGATTGCGAAGTCCTCCAGCGATTTGCTGATTTCGCTTATCTATTAGGCTTCGAATCTGACGAGATCATGGAGCTCAAGGGTGATTCGAGACATTATTCACTGACGGACGCTCCTGGGATCAGTCCCTTGACAGTCACGACTGGCCCAGGTGAGGATATCAAGCGGAGGTGGGGGCTCCCACACGCGGAGTCATTCAGAGAGGATAAGAAATATCTGTACCTAGACAACTTGTGCCGAGAGAAGGACGAGATCGGCGAAGGGATCACCTCTTTTTGCGTCCTCAAGTCTTGGTTTACCTCTTTCTTTGGCCCCTGGCCAGGACCAGCTCTGAGCACAGAGAGTCCTCATCATTATCACCAATATGTTGATGAGGAGGACGTGAATATGGGAGAAGCACGGCCAAGAACCCTGACCGAACGAGGACTGGAGCAGGAAGAGGAACAGATCATGCAGGAGCAGGAGCCGGAAAGGTTCGATGGGGATGAGCAGATTCAAGAAATGGCGGTGCAGCAGATAGGAAATGAGCCCTTGATAGAAGCCGATAGAACGCTTGAGGAGGAAGATACACTCCTTTGTAGGTCCGGGCCCGCATGCCTTTCATATTGCTGATAGGGAACCCTCTAGTCCAGCCTATGACACGGAGACATGTTAATGAACTTGGAGACACCGTAAAAATACGCTTCGTGGAACGAGACGGCAACGAACGCGACGCCCTGGACCCTTTCCAAGCATATGCGGGACATGTGCGAGTGCAACGGGTAGAACGTGGTGATCCGACTTCACGTGTTGCACAGGCAGTCCAGATCTTTTTGGATATGGGCAAGAGGACTTGGGATAGAAATAAGAAATACGTACCCGCAGATGAGTGTTACAACGTGGCAACTACTACAGAGAACAATAATACGCTCTTCTTGATTCCGGACGTAGAGTATCAAACGGAGGGGCAACGCTACGAGCCACCAGAGAGTGGAGGCCAACCCATAGAAGCGTCACGAGACGACGAGATCCGTCAGGAAATGGTACGGGAGCAGGAGGTGATGGAGAATCTAGAAGGGCAACACCAAACGACAGAGGGCTTAGAAGAGCCTGACCAAGAAGGGCACAAACCAGACGCGGTCTTGCTGGATAACGAAAAGGATAATGCGGCCAATGCTCATATTCTCGACAGAAACAACACCACAATCTACCTGAAGAAAAGAGTAGGAGACTCCCACGACGCCTCGAAGCCAGCAAAAGACTGGAAGTGGGAGCTTGTGCATCGGGTGAACGTACCCATTGGCGACCCGCATGAGATAATCGTGCGACGACTGAGACAGATTTGGCAAGAAGCGCACCTAAAGCCTCACGATACGAACCTCCGCTCACTGGACTACGGAGACTGTTATAGAGTAGCCGCAGAGGCTGATGATCACACCTTGTATCTAATGGCGCCGTCTCCGCAAACTGAAGAAGAAAGAGCTGCAGAACATACCTGGATACCTCCACTTCCGCTACCTGCGGGAGTCTTTGATTTGCAAGAGAAGCTTGATAGGAGAAGGGTCCACGCATCTCCACAAGCGCAGGAAGACACAGGCTTCAGAAGCTCTGAATTTGCCCC